>JABFEA020000068.1:3298501-3313565 GCA_019775915.2 Cyphomyrus plagiostoma
ACTCCACACACATGTGACCCAGGCGGAAACCAGAACCCAGGTCCCAGAGGTGTGAGGCAACAGTGCTAACCACTGCAGCACCATGCCGCCCCCATATGCCAGGTATTTATATAAAATGCTAAAGTACACGAAGTGCTTGAACAATACATACACACAAATATATATCTAATTAGCGAAGTATAACAAATTAATCAAAACATGTGGTTCAAATATTTAAGCAAAGCCTGAAAGCAGGATCGCTGCTGTAGAAACGTGGAGGGCCGCTCAAGATAAACCGCTGAAGTAAAGCGCGCAGCCGTACGAAGGCGGGCACATGCCTGTCACTTTGGCCGAAGCCGGTCCCCCTCGGTGGCCGGACGGGAAGCAGAAGCAGAAAGTTTCTCGCCAGGGCAGACTGGGAATGTCACACTGTGACGTCTGTCCTGTCCTCGCTGCCGAGCACGACCTGGCCTGATCCCTGGGGCCTGCCGCGCCGCGATTCACCAGCCAGTTTGCGCCCCCAAGAGGACGTGCCGAGTGCAACATGCCGAAGAGTCCCATCCCCCAATAACGGATACATAACACACTTCTCCATCAGTGAACACTTATGCTTTTCGCTGCAGCAACAGAACAGTGGCAGTGTGTAATTGCTACGCGCTGCTACCTCATTTGGTAGAGCAGGATTATTCATGTGATTTTTTTCCAAGATGCCCTCCTACTCGCCATCCGCAGCACCTTCACTCACGTGATCCTCAGCCCGTCGCCTTATTCACGGTGCGCAGTGACATTGACAGCGGTTCCTACCTCTCGCTGTGAACCCATTCGCCGGAGAATCTCCTCAGTGGCCTGCATCACCACACCTTCACCTCTGCTTCACGGTGTTCTCATGCCATTCCCACAACTGCAGCCCGGGCTCCCATAATTCCCCCTGTCAGCTGCTCGCATGATTAATGCACTCGGCTATTGATTTTTCTTCGCCCAAGTTTTTTTTCTCTCTTTTTTTCTTCCCCGCTGCTAAGCTCAGTGCTGTTGGGTGGAGGGGGAACGAGAGGCTCCATCCTGGAGAAGCAGAAGCGAGGTCTCCCACACGCACTGGATCGTGGTGCATCGGAGGGGGGGAAAAAAAAAGCTTTGCCGCAGTGAGATCTACGCAAGGGAGTTTACGCTTTCGATTCAGCACACATGGGAGATCCACGGTTTATCGGTAGGTGTGGCCTGTGGCTGAGAGAGGTGGAGGATAGCACCCCTTACCTAAATCAGGATGCACTGGGGCCTCGGGGTTAGGTTTAAGTAAGACATTTTTATTAATCAAATATAGGAAGACATTTTGTTAATTCCTCCAGTTTGGGAGGATCCCACCCTCCCACCATTTTGAGCATGAGTGCAGTGCAGTTTTCATGGTGAGGTGGAACTTTCCAGGGCCCTTTACAGTCATTGTGAGCAAGTGAATTGAATAAACTGGACACTAATGAGTTAATACCAATCAAATAAAAATAAACCAAGCTGCTCAAAAAAAAAAAAAAAATATATATATATGTCATTCATTCATTCATTCATTGTCTCAAAGACTGCCATTTAAGTTGTGTGATTCATAATTCCAGTGACTGCCTTTTCAATTGCATTGTCTCGAAATAAAGACGTATCACTTACACTGGCAGATTAGTCGTTCCGTCTGATATTCCACAAACACTGTACCAGTGGGAGCAGGAAGGTAATCTGACCATTTAGTGGGTAATGAAACAGTAGCCTCCTCATTTGCAAATTAAATCGCGTGCCAGACAAACAGGAAAGCTGGCGAGACAAACAGGAAGTCAGGCTGATGTGCTCAGGGCTGCAGGTACAGATCCTCAGAGGGAACCGGCGCGGTACTAAATGGGTGAACGCCATGGAAACCGCGCAGATATAAAAGCTGCCTGTAACCCTGCGGCCGCAAGCCAGCAGACACTGGTAATTAATGGGGGGTGGTGCAGGAGATCGGTGACCTTTTGCCAAATAGCCTGCAGAATGACTGAGAACGTTACTGCGGATTTCACCACTGACATCAGTGCAGGTTCCCCATAATTTTTATTCCTGATATCAGTGCAGGTTCCTCGTGGATTTGATCCCTGATATCAGTGCAGGTTCCCCATAATTTTTATTCCTGATATCAGTGCAGGTTCCTCGTGGATTTGATCCCTGATATCAGTGCAGGTTCCCCATAATTTTTATTCCTGATATCAGTGCAGGTTCCTCATGGATTTGATCCCTGATGTCAGTGCAGGTTCCCCATAGATTCTATCCCTGCACAGCCACACAGCCCAGTCTGGTGACACCCACGAGATGGACATCACCATAATAACGTGTCAGGGATGGGCTGCTTAAACCGGTTTGTCTACGTCGACATTTCATTTGAGGATTACAGAGGGAAACGTGCCAAACCCCAGTCCCCCCCCCAACATCGAAATGCATCCAGTGTCACTGTGGAGGTGCATGAGGCTGGGGGCCTCTGGGGTGGGGGGGCGCTGATGGAGCATCGTGCCTGGAATGCAACAGCTTCACTCAGCCCCTGCAGTACCACCCCCCCCTCCCCCCCCATCGCAATACGACAGTGCTTAGCCTGGAGGCTTGGGACTGCAGAAGACCCTCCGACCCAACCTGAGGGAGGGGGGGTCTGCAGGCAAGTCCTTTACCAGCGTACATCCATAACACAGCCTCTCTCCCAGTCGCTCATATTTCACCAACGGCAGACCTGTGGTGCCAAAACCAGGCCCAGTGCCTCTGCCGGCATGCAGACGACCAAACCGTGAGTCAGGGGGAGACGCTTGTGTCAGCAAGCGGGGCAGGAAATCACACAGGAAAAGCAAATAATATTTAAGGACATCCTGTAAGATTAAATCGCTTGCGAGCAGCCAATTCCAGCAGTAAACGGAGTAGCAGACAGCGAGAACACGATTAACTCTGTAAAATGATGGGAAATAAAGACAGATAAACACCAGGAAGACAGAGCCGAGCATAAAGGAGCGGAGCGGAGGGGCGCCTTGCCGTGTGCGTTGGAAAGCACGGATAAATTTAACGCAGCGTGACAGGTTAATAGCATGCTAGCTGGAACGTTAGCGGCCAGCACCAGCGCTGCGTATTCAGCCTTTCGGGAACCCAACTTCAAATATCTGCTCCACGGCCTCATCTAAGGAGTAATTCATATGGTAATTAACCTCGCTCGTGATCTGCGTTACTTAATTATGACAGGTGCTATTGTGTAATTATACTGAGCTTTTGATTCGGCGTGGATAAATTGAGATGGATTTAGTGGGTCTGTCTCTGTCTTCACGGGGTTTGCATTCCGAGAGACATGTTTCAGTCCTTTGCCCCCCCCCCCGCGCTGGACATGTCTCTCCAGGGATTCGAGCAGCAATGTACCAAACAGAACCAAACAGAACCAAACATCAAGCTTTGGACTTTAAATTAAAAACGATAACATGGATATTTCCTTCACCTTAATTTCTGCTAAGAAACTTACTAAATCCTCAGTTTAGAGACTCACGCTTACTCCGGTCTCATGGTTGTCATGGATACGACCACTTTGACTTTACTTTCTGACCTGAGTTATGGGATGCGTTCACAGGCCCTGATCTCATACTAGCTAACACCCTCCACACACACGTAAATGACACACCTGACCTCTGCGCCCATTCCCAAGAGGACCCCTCCGCAGGTTTCTGAGCCTGACCCTGGAAGGCACCCCCATCTTGAGGGTCTACATCTCCCACAAGATGGCCGTAAGCGTCAGACCGGCCGTGCCATGGTTCAGACCTCACACGGTGCCAGAGATCGAGAAGCAAGGCTTAAAAACGCACTCTGTGACAATCAATAATGCATGGAGCGTCACCACAGCAAGTGCCGCCGTCCCCCGCCTGTGATTTACTGCATTCAGAGGGGACGTTTCTAGCCCAGGCCTGGGGGAGCCCTGATACAGCCAGCGAAGGGGGATGGGAGGGGGGGGCAATTCCTGTGAACCCCGGTAGCTAAGCAACACGTCTTATCGAGGATGACGTACTGAACACCGCTGCAGATCCAGAGATGGCGTCCGCGGCTGTGAGAAGTTAAGCTACCGTCGGCATGGCAAAGTGAATCGGTCACCACATAGACTGATATGCCAAGAAAAGCATCAAGATAAACCAACGGGAACAGATCAGGACGTGTGTATAAGACCGCCCCTCTCCACGGCAGCTGAACCCTGCCCCATGGCTGTGCACCTTATTGACAGGAAATCGTACGGATTTCTGGAGGAGCAGCCCAGCGATCCCGCCAATGCGCTTCCCTTATCTGTGCATTTTCATTTAGAGAGATGAGAAATGAGAAAATGGGGGTCGAATCTTTTAACAACAGTAGGAGCCGAGAGGCCCAGCGTCCGGTTAAGGCGTGATGCAGGCCGCAGATCAGTGGGTCAAAGAGGAGGGGGAAGTCAGATACCTGCCTTGAGGCTGGAGCGTGAAGCAGGCTGCCCCCCCGCCGGGGGCGAAACCGGGGGGCAAAGCCAGATGGACCTCTGGCCGGCACTCGGAGCTGTCTGACTGCACACAGCAGGGGGTGACCTTCCCCCTGTGTCTGAGCACAGATGGAGGACAGACTCCTGGAGATGCCCTGCGGGGGGGCGGGCGACTCATAGGACATAAGGGCACCGTGCCGAGACAGCGAGACCGAGCAGGACGCCTGGCAGCAAAGGACAAATGCGACGGCGCATTAGCAACCCTGACACCCGCCCGGGTCGGTGATGCGCCGAAACCTCCAAACACTTTGTCCGGAGCTGCACTGGAGGACGTCTGGGATAGTAGGATCACCCACCCCCCCCACACACACACACCCCCCAGTTAGACTCAGTGTGACAGCCAGCTGATGGCACTGGGTCCATTAAGCAACTGGTGTGGGAGGTACTTGGGGACATCCGCAATCCGTTCATGTCTCCGGGAAACGTCTCTGGCTGGGAGTTCCGGAACCCACTCGGAATGATGTTACCGTTACCAGGCGTCGCGACTTGCTTTTGAGGGGGCGGGCCGAGGTCCTACCTGAGGTGAGAGAGACGGTGTCCTTCTCCCATGAGACCACGGCGACATAGGCCTCAACGGAAGAGGGGATAATGCACTTGAAAACAGCGATGTTGCCTCTCATGGTTCTCTGGTCCTCCACGCGCACTGTGTAGGGCTCCCGTAAGACTGGGGTGAGAGATGGGGGGGGGGGGGATAATGAGCCACTTTCTGAACATAGAGGGCGCCAGTGAGACTATGGTCGCATCCATGTGTGCAGAGAGTTTCAGCGAGGACTAAAACAGCCAATTTTCAGCCTGTGGGTTTTGACCTAAAAGTCAACTGTTTATATCCCTCGTACTGTACCATGTTCGAGGACCAACCACCCCGCTAATCACGCTTGCCACTCACCCGCCTTGATGTGTACATCCTGGCTGCGGATCTTTCCGGAAGGGTTCTCGGCCGTGCAGTAGTAGGTGTCGTCGTGGATCAGCGTGCTGAAGCTGGAGGGGGGGAAGGGGAATATCTGCAGGGAGCCGTTGGGGTGCACGATGCGGATGCCCGGCACGTCGTAGATCTCCTCGCCCGTGGAGGCCAGGTGCCAGCGCAGCGCAGTGGGCGGCACGCCGGCAGCGGGGCACGACACCAGCGTCCCCGCGGTGCTGGCGAACACCACCTCTTGCAGAGATGCATTGACGAAGTACAGGCTGGAGCTCAGGTCTTCACTGAGGACTGTGGGAGGGAGAGGACAAAGGTCCAGTGTGCAGTGCATTGTGGGTAAACCTGAAGTTTTATGAATGCCGGACTCCCATAACTGCACACTTCTGCCAGGAGCACAATGAAATGAGAATGGAGGATGATTTCTTAAAATGTGCATTTAGAGACAAGCGGCCATTATAATTCACCATGAGATAAGAGGAGCGCCGTGAGGTAATCGTCCCTTCCACCTGTTTTTATGTTTTAATGTCTCTGCAGTTAAAACGTCAGGAATAAATTAAGTTGGCAAGAATTACGTCTATAAATTGGTGAGAGGTTCCCCCATAAGAGGATGTGTTCAGACCGCGATCTTTTCACCATCTCATTCACCCCGATTTATTTGCCCTCTTTCATTTCCTGATCTTTATTCACCTCCAGTCCCCTGCTGTGTTTTCTAAGCACAGAAAAAAAAAATTTTGACACAGGAATTGCTTACAACCGGCTGTTTTCCCGCTAACTCTGGGGATCAAACTCTGCCCGCTAACTCTGGGGATCACACTCTGCCCGCTAACTCTGGGGATCAAACTCTGCCCGCTAACTCTGGGGATCACACTCTGCCCGCTAACTCTGGGGATCACACTCTGCCCGGTAACTCTGGGGATCAAACTCTGCCCGCTAACTCTGGGAATGAAACTCTGCCCGCTAACTCTGGGGATCACACTCTGCCCGCTAACTCTGGGGATCACACTCTGCCCGCTAACTCTGGGGATCACACTCTGCCCTGGTTCATGACACCAAACCCCAAGATGCGTGAGGGTGCGCCTGCCCTTGGCACCGAGGGCCGTGACAGTGAAGGATGACCAGTGTGTCCTCCCGGATATCACAAGGCCTCCTGTCACCTGAATAACCTTCTAGGTCACGATGAAGCCCCTTCTTGTTTTGTGTTAAATGGCAACATTCTGAGGATTAAGTATGGTATAGCAGGTTAGACTGCCACGTCTATGATCAGAAGATCGACTGCTTGCTTCCCTGACTCGGCAAAGTGATTTTACCGCTGGGGGCCAAAAATCCCCAGAATCTCTAAGCATTGCCCAGCCCACTTTCTCAAAATTTATGTAATTTTGTATAAAAACGTAAACAATGAAACAAGCCATGTAGTTAAAGTCACATGGTCACAGGGTTACCACCATATATAGCACAATAAACCCGCTGGATCTGTCCGCACAACCCCCCCCCCCCCTCGTGCGTTGAATGTGTGTGTCACAGCCAATGAAGTGAACAGAGGCTGGGATCTGTGTTGACCAGGAACCTCGTTACTTATTGATGAGGCGCTAAAATGCGCGAGGCGCTTTGGGACGGAGCAGGGAAGATGGGCTGCCATGGCCTTAGTGCACTCTGCTCAAGAAGCCTTGTATTTTCAACCAACCAATCAGGGCACTGAGAGCCCACTCCACCAAGCAATGCCATTGGCTCCTCCCAGCAAGAGCACAGTGCCCTCCCACAAAATCATTGACTCCTCGCAGTGATGCCATTGGTTACGCCCAGCATTGCCACTGACTCCTCCCACCAAGGGCGACCCCGTGCAAGACAATTGGCTCCCCCTGGCAAGGCCACAGGCTCCACCCAGAGAGGCCATTAGCTCCTCCCATGAGACCATTAGCTCCTCCCAGAGAGGCCATTAGCTCCTCCCAAAGAGGCTGTTAGCTCCTCCTGAGGCCATCCCTCAGAGCCACTGTCACTCAGATGCTCACAGGACCACCTCAATGGTGCTGCCGGGTCACAGCGAGGGATTAGGGAACATTGAGGTGTCCTCGAATGTGCCTGCATGCTCTGCACATTTCCGGCCTTCTCGTGATGATAATATGAGGAGACGCATTCGGGTAACGCTGCTGCAAATAGTGCAGATCATTAACTACCGACTCGAATAATTAGGCCAGGCGAACAAGTCTGGACAGGGACTAAGTGTTAATTACACCCCAGATATAATTAAACAAAAGCTGGACCGTTAAACAAAGGCAGAATCGTGTGTGGCTCCCTGTAACGACACCCTGTCGATGGCAACATCTCTCACAACGTTACTCAGCTCCGTCGGAGACCTGCAGTTCAGGGGGCTGTTGCTGCTGGACCAGGTCGCCGCTCCAGTGCTTTCATGCAGGGACCTCGCATCTACGAGAAGCAAACGAGAGGCTCTCAAGCCTCAAACCCCTTTCGGGAGCCTGCAGAAATGGATCGCCTGGAGATGGGTGAAGAAACCACACATCCCCACACGCTTCTTCCTGAAATATTTAAAGATGCTTTTAGGGAGCCTCTTATGCCAATGAGACAATAGAGCTGTAAACGCATGGTAGGCGTGGCCAGAGGAACGGACCCTCGGCACTGTAAACGAAGCCAGGTGCACAGAACATGAGTACATAGGAAATTTACAAATGAGAGCAGGCAATTCAGCCCATCAAGCTCGGTTGAGGAGAACTTCACTAATAGGTCAAAGTTGTTAAAATCTTATCCAGCTCTGATTTAAAGGAATCCATGGTTTTAGCTTCCGCTACACCAGCAGGAAGACTATTCCATTCTCTAACTACACACTGTGTAAGGAAGTGTTTTCTCAGATTCAATTTAAAACGTTCTCCCGCTAATTTCCACCTATGGCCACGAGTTCTAGTATTTAAACTAATATTAAAGTATCCATTTGGCTGAACAGCATCCAGGCCTGTTAGAATCTTATATACCTGGATCATGTCCCCCCTTAGTCTCCTTTGCTCGAGGCTAAACAGATTCAGCTCAGCTAACCTCTCCTCATAAGACATTCCTCTAAGACCAGGAATCATTCTTGTAGCCCTCCGTTGCACCTTTTCTTAGGCAGCAATGTCCATCTTAAGGTATGGTGACCAAACCTGCACACAATATTCTAGGCGGGGTCGCGGTGCTTCGCGGTGAATTACGGCAAGTTATATGACGGGTTATGCCTAGCTGAGGTTGGTCACAGGAAGGGTTTCTGGAAAATTCTGCTGCCAGTGCTACTTCCTTCCCGCTTACTTTACCTGTGAATAAAGCTGCCCCCCTGCCCTGCTGCTGCCCCAAGAAGGGGTAGGGTTCATGTGGGCTCTCTAGCGCCCCCTGTCTCCCTGAGGGATGCCCGCTGTGCCACCTTCCATCCCTAATTGGGATAATTTTTCCCCTTACCGCTCCGTAAACGGGAACATAAACGATACTGATGAATAATGTACTGCGGCATCCATTATTAAGCAGGCACTTTGCTCTCGGCTGACAGGGGGCCCAGTGACTCTGTGCCGCCGAGACAAGGTCCCCTCGTGTCACCCTGTGGACACCCCCGATTTAAACTGCTAAAGACTTCACAGCCCTCTCCCCCTGCTCTGTGTGCGTGTGTATCTGCACACGCGTGTGTGTACTGGGGGGGGGGGGGCGTCCCGAACAGGCTGCCAGAACTGCAGATTTGATTTTCTTCAAAGGAAAAAAAAAAAACCATCCATCAAGTACAGATTAGGCCTGGCATCCCGCGGGGGGTGGGGAGGGGGGGGGCACCTCCATACAGCTGGTTAGACGCCGTTCGGGAGGAATTAAGGACAGCAGGCAAATCAAGCCTACGACAGTGGAGGAGCTTTAATGAGCTGCCACAATCAGTGCATTACGGCACTGCGAGGGGCGTCTTTATCACAAGCATGCAGAGGACCGAGCCGGGGGCTCTTCAAGATAACCCCCCCAGCCCCTACCATAGACCCCGCCCCCAAAGAGGCAGCTGGAAACTCGGATGCCAGGAGACTACGTCAGCCGGTTTTCTGCCGCCCGTCGGCTGAAACTGAGGATTCCCAGGGGAATCGGGGAGGGAAGGTCCAGCTGCCATCTCCATCACCTCGGCCCGCATCAGCACCAGCCCGACAGCCAACCCGGTTACTGTAACCCATGGCAATCAGCCTCATAGCGACCCCCTCTGTTAACTCACTCTTATCAAAATGCTCAATAAAGACATCAAAAACTAAGAAAGTTTACACTATCAAGACGTTGGACATTAAATTCCCAGTCAGATTAATTTGACTGAATGATTTAGAACTGGTTTAGCCATGCCAAACAAGCCCTCTCTGTCAAACACCCCTTCCTGTCCATCAACGGCTCCTCCCCTCTAAGGTCCCTCTCTTCCCGGGACTGTTTTTTGACACATGGGCAGGTTTGTGTCCTGGGACCATTTCTCAGATGTCAGCTTCCGTAAAATGTTACCTTTAATGAAGCAAAACACATGTGTTGATCCCTGTCCCCATCCAGCTATCTAATTAATGACACTCCATTATGCTTTTGACTGTAATCTATCCCAATGTTTTTCTATACAATTAAAAATAGCACAAGCTACACTAAGTGTAAAGGTAAATATAGCGATTTTTTCAATTAAAATGCCAGTTCAGGGGCAGCCTGGTGGTTCAGCGACCCACACCCACACCCACTGACTTACGACTTCAAATCCTAGCCCCATCTGCCACGTTGGCACGTACTCTCTGTGTTTTACACTAATGTTTTAATTTTAAACACCTGTCAACTGTATGTATGCCGATTCCCTGAATCAGGCAGAACTTAAAACACGCCCATAAAGGGCACACTTAACGTCCAGCCATGCTGGTGTATAATGATCACTTGGAGTTACATTAAACGTTATGTATTCATCACCCTCAGCTGACAGACTCAGATTGAGTTTATAATAGTTCAAGATACATTATACTGCAATACTAAAAAAATAATATTGTCATTACCTTAAAATCATGTCTATAATCATAACTCACATTTTTTAAAGTAAATGTACTCTGCTATTGAAAACCCGTGAAAAAGCAGAAGTGACGATGGGCGGCTAATGATACACAAGGCGGGAACGCGCTGTCCGCACCTCGCGGGGATTAAGGCAATCTCAGTCGAGCACAGATAGCTCAGGAGTGGCCGTCAGGAGTGTCATTTACGGCGATCGATCGGCGGTGGCCGTACGGAAGCGGACAACTGCGGCGCGCATTCAACAATTAGCACATACGTTTAATGTCCTGGAGTCGTTTCGGCTTTCGGGCTGATTGTACATATTCTACACATTCTGCCGTGAACCATGTGAGCTATGGTTTCTGCCATGAAATAAACCATTTTCCTTGGCGGATTCACATATGACGTTACTGGCGTGGTGTGCTGATCTCTGCTGCTCTCTCAATGTCCTATCACTGCAGAGGACCGACTTGTTCTCTGAATGAACATGGGCAGATTAATATAATTCAGTTTATTTTTGTATAGTGCCTTTCACATCAGGAGAAAGGGAAGGAGGAAAAAAGACTGCCCAAATTCTGTATTTATTGGGCAAAAATATTTAGGTGTATTTCCACCCCACCTGTATCTACCGCTCCAGTATCTGCCCCTCCTACAACCTGTTTCTCCACGGCTTGGTGAGTAGGAGCCCTTGGTTCTCGCCACAGCTCTTCTACATGCCCCACTGCAGCCCCAGGGGTAATTAAAGGAGCACTCCACATTGCCCCCAGGGGAAAACGACTTTCCCTGCTCCTGCCCCGCAGCCACGGCAACGGCACTTGTCCTACAGCAGCTCTCCAATTTGCTCTCATGAATATTTGCTATGACGGAGGACGTATGGGCTGATATTTGTGCCACTATAAACTGAATTTGAATTTTATATATTTGAATCTGCAGTTATCCGCATTACAAAACTGAATCTGAATTTAATAGTTTGAATATGAATTCCAGTAACTCGAGATGGATTAATCCTATCTCGAGTTACTGGAATTCATATTCAAACTATTAAAAAAAAACTAAAATCACCCCTGCCAAGTGCAGAGCTAAGCGATTATGAGACGGTTGAACAGGGAGAACCACTCCACTTAAACAGGACAATGCAAAATCAGCGTCAGCTAATGGCCTCGCAAAGGCATGGCCTTTCACAGAGACCCCCAATGAAACTCCTCTGGTGTGAAGCCGTCTGATTTTCTGACAGCAAGACAAAAAAAAAAAAATCAGCTAGAACTTCCATATAAATGGAGCATAACCAGAGAGCTGACTGGGTGTGTCGTGTTCACTCGCGGGTGTCACGCCTCACAACCCCATTTCCCAGAATGCTCCGGCACTCCGGCTTCCGTCAGCCTCACGTTAGTCGTCAGCGCTCAAAAAAAAGAACCCAGCGTTAAATCTGCAAATACTTGGTGCTGACGGATCAGTTTCCTGCGATGCTCATTGATGGTGAGCGGGGTGAGTACACAGAAGGACACGTGACGGCGTCCCCGGAACTCGAGCTCGCCGTGGAGCAACGGGGCCATTAGTCAGATCAAAAGAAACTTCAACCACAGGGTGATTTTCCCCCTGGCTGCGTACCGGTCTCAGTTACCAAAGAGAGATCACTTGACACACACTGACTGGTTAATTAAGGGGCATCAGAGCTGAAAAGGTTACCCTAAGCTCCCGCGCCAAGTTTGAATGAGGTCTGAGGCTCAGGTTGCTTCACAGTGACCTTCCCATGGGAGACAAAAGTATGACAAGAGTGTGGACTGAAGACCCAGAGACAGGAGGAGATGGCAGGGTCTGTTAGCCTGGAGAGTGACTGCCTTACTTATTCAGCCAAAGTGACATCTCAGGTCTAAAAATTCACTACATCCCTGGATTGTAATACTACTAAACCGCAGTGCCCCCAGTCAGAGTGGACTCCATTATGCCCCCTGTTGGTCAGGTATGTTGGTGCTTTTCTTGGATGTGCTGGTGCCTTTGGTGTGTGGACCTCCATCTCCCCATCCCACACAGCAGACTCTGCTGACCTGCAGAGAATCACTCTGCTGACTCTTCATTTGCGTTACATGCTTACGGCTTCGGGGGGGATGGGCGCTATGTGTCCCGTGCATGTTTCCGCATGTCTGTGTGTCTCTGCATGTCTCTGTGTGTCCCGTGCATGTTTCCGCATGTCTGTGTGTTTCCGCATGTCTCTGTGTGTCCCGTGCATGTTTCCGCATGTCTGTGTGTCTCTGCATGTCTCTGTGTGTCCTGTGCATGTTTCCGCATGTCTATGTGTCTCTGCATGTCCCTGCATGTCTCTGTGTGTCCCGTGCATGTTTCTGCATGTCCATACAGGTCATGTGTGTCTCTCCATGTTCATGTGTCTGTCTCTGTCTCTCAACATGTCCATGGATGCCTCTATATATTCAGGTGTGTATCTGCATGTCTCTGCATGCATATCCATGTCCCCGCATTACTTTGTGTGTTTCTGCATGTCCATGCATGCCTTTGAATGTATCTGCATGTCTGCATGTCTCTGCATGTCTGCATGGTTCTGCATGTCCATGTGTGTTTCTGCATGTCTTTGTGCGTCCGTGTGTGTCCATGCATGCCAATGTGTCTCTATGTATTTCTGCAGCTCTGTCTCACTTCATATAACGGCAAGTATGTATGTCAGGTTGGGACAGAATATCCTGCACTATATAAACAAAATGTCTTATTTCTCTTTTTTCGTCATGTTGTTTATCGGCCGTTTTTATCAGATGTGACTAAAGGGAAGGGCTGTCGAGCCTGACCAAGCTGACATGAGTGAAGCAACGATATTGAATTTTCGGTATAGATCCAGATCCAGGTCCGACATTCCCGGACTGCTGACTAGGCTCTGCTTCCGCCTTGAGAACTTGCCAGTCAGCTCTGTCCGTCTTATTAGCCTCCGTCGCTAATCTTCTGCGCTGACATTGGCCGCATCTGCTTCCCACACGCTGGCCGTATTTAAATGGGCTCGTTACACTCCGTTTATTTTCCACTTAAGGGCACGGCAGCCCGCTTTATGTTTCTCAATCGCGGCACCCCAGGGGGGTGGAGGTTTGGGGATGGGGGGGGTGCATCTCTCTGTCAGATGGGCAGCACTACAAACTTAAATGTATTCAGGACGTTTAGTGCTCGGATTAATCAAATTATAATGTAATCATCTGATCAAACAGCGATTTGCATAAACACTGCTGGGGATGAGCTGATAGCACAGCGGAGCAAGACATAGCACACAAACCTGAACCCTAACTCTGTGTAACACAGATGCCAACCACACTCCCCAGCTACCTGCCTTCAACCAAGACCCTAACCCCAAGCTACTGGTCTTTAACTAAGACCTTAACTGTAACCACGAGGTACCAGCCTTTGACTGAGACCTCAGCCATTCCCCCAAGCTACAGACTTTGAAATAATAATCTGTGGGTTTTATTAATTACGCATACTTGCCTTAGCATATCTCTCTCCTTCTCTCTTAATGTTATATTTTATTTTCAAGCCTGTTTGGCGTTAAATGGTGAAAGCTGTAGATTAAAACGACCCGCGTATAAAATGCAGTGGCTGGGCATGATTCCTAGGGCGCTCACTTCTGTCTGTTTTATTTTTCTCCCCTGACCTGCGATGCCAGGTCTTGCTGCTGCGTGCTTATGAAGGGAACGATGGATGGGCTACTGCGACATACTGATAAAGCGACCAGTTCATCTGGAGATCTAAGGCCTGCAGCTGCTTGTCTGAAAACAACAGCACGTTATCCATAAAAAAGCAAATCCACATAGAAACAATATGCTTTCAATTTTTTAGGCAGAATATAATTCCACAGGGCGATATTCAGGGCTGGCGGAGCCCAGCCATTAACCCAAGGACGGCACCAGAACATCGCACGGGGCTCTGCGCCGCCGCCATGGCAACGGGCAGGCGGGGGTCGGCAGGGGAGGGGGCTCAGTGTACAAATAATGCATTTTAAGACAGTCCAGGGGCAAATTTTTTTTAATGTAGATGAAGAGGACATGCTGTGAAAAATGACAGCATAAAAAATGGAGGCGGCTTGAAATGTGATTCACAGGAATAAAACGTAATTTAACCGCAGGTCCGTAACGGGTGCAGCTGAGCTCCCGCCCCCATGGGGGACCCCCCCCCTCCATCGGGCAGACTAGCCCAAACTTTCCTCATCAAAAATGAAAGTCTTGCCTTAAAAGCGACACTGCGTGTCCCGTGGCCACACCCACCCCACGCCAAGACCCCGCCCAGGTCCAGCGGGAGGTGTCTGCAAATGTCCCGCACCCCCCCGGGGCAGCCGGGGCGGGGGCAGCCTTTGGAATTCCAATCCCGCTATTTATGGAGACGCACGTTCGGTTCGACCGCACGGATCAATCTCGCATTTCCAACAAGCCCTGCTTGCCCCTGGGAGGGAGCATGAGCAGTTTGCTGGGCTCCAGGGTCCCGGAGCTGCTGTTTCACTTGATGGTTTCACACACGGCTTCAGCTACTATACATCTGCACTGCCCCGGGGGGGGGGGCGCCCCCCCCCCCCCCCCCCCCCCGCCCCCCCCCCCCACCCCACCCCCCCCCCCCCCACCCCACCACCACCCAACACCCACCCACACAACACACAAAAC
>JABFEA020000068.1:3327766-3359897 GCA_019775915.2 Cyphomyrus plagiostoma
CCTGTATCGCACTGCCATCTGTCCTGTATCGCACTGCCATCTGTCCTGTATCGCACTGCCATCTGTCCTGTATCGCACTGCCATCTGTCCTGTATCGCATTGCTGCATCGCATTGCTGTCTGTCCTATTCTCCCACCATGCTGCAACTGCAGCACAGGAATTTTACTGTGTTCCTTGGAGCACGTGTGACAATAAAATCTTACACCTAGGAGGCTTTTCCAAGGAGAAGGTGTCCCACACCAATGAAGATGCTGGATCTCAGCACAGTCGAAGGCTGAGCTGGCAAATTCACTGATGTCCTGACAGCCAGAACACTGAACATAAAAAACATCCCACCTTTTTCTAACATGGTGGCCAGCCAAACCCCTTCCAGGGCCCTAAACAAATTTTGATTAACCTAGTCACCATTTCTCCCCTTCTTGCCCAGACTGATCAGATGGGGGTGCCCCCTGGTGGCCACTATGTTCCGAGCAGCTGCTTTGGCAGGTCCTGCCTGGAAACCCCAATGCATCATCTCAAACTAATCACAATCACCTTCTCACAGGACAAGCAACTGGTTCTATGGTACCCGACTGACAGCGAGACCCACAGAAATAGGCCTCAGAATCCCACAACCGGCCTCCAAACCATACGGTGCACAACTCTGCACCCTCAGAACTGCCTGGTAACAAGCTGCCCGACCTGATTGGCTGCAGCATCTGAGCACCTTTAATCTCAGCCCCGGGCCAAAACACACACGGTCTGCAAGTAACACACAAGCAGGCTGCAGAAGCTGGATGCTTTGGGACTCGCAAATGGATGCGAGCACACGCTGCCCGGAATACAGCCCTGTGACTGGGGGCATGTCTTTATCACCTATAACAATATTACTTTACACATCTGTCAGCATGCATAAACATGCCACATTTATGCATCCTTTTAATTATAATTTTTTTTTTACAATAAAAAGCCTTTTATTAAATTTCAGAAAAAGGATATCGCATACTAGTACAATGTGGAAATATAAAATGCCGTAGTTATGTGTCCTTCCACTGGTGACAGTCGTCTGTTGTACCGTAAGGCTGCACCGTGCTTCACAAAAACACGCATTAAGGATCTGCAGTACCACTGAAGGCTGCCAGGCGGCATAATGGAAAACTGACCTAAACAATTAATACTAATGTAATGATTCGAATAGATCCAAGGGTTTAATTCTCACCCGTTCATTAGGTTTTTAAACACGTTTACGGAAAGGTATATGGAGTATAACGGAGTTGACGACCTGCTAGATGTCTTAATGTCGTGCGTGTGTCTTTTAAGGAATTTATCCGTGGGAGCAATGAAGTAATTCTATCTACTGGGTTTTTGAATACACTACATATCGATGGGCTCGGTTTAATGGTTTTAAAAACAGTATAGAAAGATCGATATTATTATTTCACGCAGTAACAGTTAGTACCGAGCATGATACGTAGTGAACATTCTCTGGCCATAAACCGTATAATACAGCGAAGGAGACTCACTCTTCCTCGATCTGACAGTACTCTCTACACCATTACCACCCTCGTGTGTTTCATATTTGTTGTACAGCATTATGCATAAACTCCCATTATGTAACCACAAATAGACACTTACGTGTCCATTTCTAGCACTTGAAAATACAGGGAAAAAAAACCCACAAGTAAACAAGCCCCGGCTTCTGGCATAAAACACATAGTCATGGTTTCTGTTACGGCCAGTATCTGTCAGTACACAGTACGCCTGTGCAACCCGCCGGTTCACTGGCGCTCAGCCTTTGCACGCGAAGCCAAATTAAGGCCGGTGTAGACCAGATTGACAGCTGGCCCGTCCAATCAAAAGAGTTCTATTGTGTGTCCTACATAATGAGATATTTAAAAAATACGTATTGGACAGGCAATATAATACAGGTAAGATTAAAAAAAATATTCCTGTTTGTCTCACAAACATCGCAGGCTAATTCACAATATTTTGAAGTTTAGTCAGACATGTAAACATATAAGCTTTGTGCGTCAGTTACAGGGCTTTTATAAAAATCCATCTAAAATATTTTTATACCGGTATCAGTTCCCAATAGTGTGTTCAGGCGACCAATTCCTTTCAACTGCGCACACGCGGGAAGGATGTTTGTCTCTGTCTGTCTCAAGTCAAATCAAATCACCATACATTACAGTCTAATGTATAATTGAACCAATTATTGACGTTCATTTTGAGAAGAAAATTAATGGTTGAGAACTGAGTCATGCAGTTATTTTATTACATGCTGGAGATTTTGTAAATGAATAAAATAATTTAAATGTATGCAGAAGGGAGGTAATAACTATTCAGTGTGAAATCTGACAGTAGAAAATAGTGCCCCACCTTATTTCAAAGACGTCCATCCATTTAAAAATTTCTGGCCAAACCACTGATGCATACGCGACGCTGCGCCATCCAGGCGCCGTACAGAGAAAAGGCTCGTACGAGCAGCCGTTTTCCACACCATTCCCTCATTACACCGCTCATTAACCCGGGGAGCAAGCGCCGGTGCAGCCGATGGGCTTGAGTCCGCTAATTGGCAGCTGCGCTTACAGTCTCAGAGCGGCAATTAGCGTCGAGAGATCGGGGACGGGCGATTAGATAGCGCCGAAAACAGAGTCAGATCGCTCAGACCAGTAACTCTGATGGTACTGATACTTGTGAGCCCTTTTCGTGATTTGTATGACATTCTTTCATCGATAGGGCGTCACCGATCATGTGTTTAATAATTCAATTACTGCGCTTCTGCAGGCGGCCATTGACACCACTTATTAATTAGGCATATGTGCCCCTTAAGCAGCACGTGGCATTGCCACTTGTGCTATAGTACTGTACTATACTACACTCAGTGGTGGACAGAGTATCTGAAAACCATACTCCAGTAAAAGTAGGTAGGTATAGGAAAATTACCAGAATAAACGTTATAATCACCTATCAAACTACCACCTGAGTAAAAGTCTTAAAGCAGCAACTCTCAATCTATGGGTCGTAACCCAAATTTGGGTCACAACAAGTTTTGAAAGGGTCTCAAGGCAGAGTTGGAAATCTAAGCATTTTAAACCCAGCAAGATCCTATGCCAGGGGTGCCCAATTTTATCCGCAAAGCACCTGTGTGTATGCAGGTTTTTGGAATAACCTGTAGGTCAGCTGGTTCAAACCCAGGTGTGAGGACTCTTCAGCCAATCAGTCCTCTAATTTGTAATCTAATTAGGGAGTTATTGCAGCGAAACCTGCATACACACATCGGCCCTTTGCGGATAAGATTGGGCACCCCTGTCCTATGCTGATCAATGATCAGATTTGCCAGCCCCAATCCTAGAATTAACCTATATAAACAGGTCTTGGGTCCGCAAATGCGCAAAACTAGTGAACGTTTAACCAATCCGAGAAGCAGATGCTTAATTTTAAATTCACTGGAACATCCAATCAGATTTGTGTGATAAATATTGATCATAGCATTACTATAAACCTATACTTGATATGTTGTCGCGACTGAGCTAACATGGTAAATGATGAGAACCACTATTTTAAAACAGCACTTAAGCAGGCCTATCAAAAGTATTTGGTTTATTAAATCCAGGCCTAAATTAAATGGTAGTAAATGTTATTCAGTAGGGTGCATCAGCCATTTAAGTCAGTTTCCAAAAGAAAATGATTTCGTAAACAAGCCTAATATATTGCATCATTTTGGTACCTATCTATTATTAATTGCACTGTATCTATTCAAAGTACAAAGGGTGCAAAATGAGCTCCCTGGTGTCGAGGCACACACTGGCACATTATGGGCACATTGTACAGAAGGGGTCCAGTGCCACAGTCTGTAGTTCCTATAAATTTCCTGCATTCCTGCCTTTCCTGTAGAACCAGCCGCTACAGGAGGGACTCCTACAGCCGTGGCTTGTGTGGTCGTGTGCATATCGTACGCACGACCGATTGCAGTTAGACGGCAGGGTGTGTATCACCAAAAAGCACCAACCATTTTCCATACCTGCTCTTCTTGTGCGGGGTCTCTGGCGTTTGGGGCTTTATCCCAGGTGCAGTACCGGGAATAACCTAGGGGGGGCACCAGCAGTCATTGACTTAGTTCTGTAGCACAAACTGTGAGGTCTTAGCAAACCCAGCCATGAGACACCAATGTAACACCAATTTAAAGGTTTGTTTTAATCAACTCTAGTGTCAGATTGGCTATGCATCTTATGTGGGAGGGGGGCACAGCTAACTCACCCAGGGTAATACTAGTAATACTACTATGACAATGTTAAAACAGCAACTGAGGGACACTCATTGGTGAAGTAAATGACAAAGTGACGTGTTAGCACCCTGGGTCTGCTGTTTTTATGAGAAATCGAACAGCGAGGAATCTTACAGCAGACCCATATTATTCCTTCACAAACTTAAGATGAGCTACACCAAAGGCATTGGGGTAGTTTGCACACCCTATAGACTAGTTTCAAGGTAATACAACTCTTACTTAACTAGTTTGCCTATCACCAGAACAGATACACGGACGATGCAGCGGGATCCTGGGCATCTTGTCAGATCGGTGCCAGGGGGTCAGATTGGGTGATACCATCTCCTACACCCTTATCCTCAGCACGGGAGCCCCCCAGGGATGTATACTGTGCCCTCTCTTGTACTCCCTGTACACCCATGACTGTGTGGCCACAGCATGTGAGGGGGGCCCAGGCCCCCCACCCGCACTCTGCTCGCCCTGCAGGCCACCGACATCAGGCAGATGGTACCGCAGCATCGAGAGCCAGAAGAGGAGGCTCTGGGACAGTTTCCTCCACCAGGTCAGCAGGATACTGAACTCCAGTCCATATCAGCCATTCCCAAGTGGAGGTCGGGAGCCACGCGGTTGTTTTACCGTGATTGGTAACCTACCGACGTAAAGCAGCCTACCGACGTTCATTTCACAGAAGTAGTCAAACGTTTAGATTGTGCCAAAAAGAATAACGTTCGCAATCGAGGATGACCGCTACACTCTGGTTCACTAAACTGTGCTGTTACACCTACAGACTGTCTGTCTGCTCCATGGCACACTTTATGCATACTGTATGTATGCCGCATTGTATTTTGTGCATATGTAGAGTTGTAGACTATTGTACAGTTTATGTACAGTCTTTATGTACAGTACTGTTGTACAGTTGTTTTACGTAGTGTTTGCAATAAATCTAATGTTCTACACTTTGGAACTCGTGACCAAAGACCTTCGCTCACTAGTTCACTCGTTCAAGTGATGTGAGATTAAAAGTTATTTGATTCGATTTGAAATGCGCGTGCAGACTTGTCTCGAATCGAAAATCTCACGGCGGCCAGCTGACCGAAGCTACCAACCTTGTATTCGAATGCCATTATCAGTCTCCTATTTACACAGAGCACCATTATCAGTCCGGGAAGTCGTTTGTTTGTTGTACGAGCCCCGAGACGCATCGGGGGATGAGCACGTCAGAAATGAAGTTTCCCTGCGGCATCAGGCGTAAGAAATACATTCGTTTTCTTCTGGAAGACCCGAAGCTCTCGCTTTCACGTGATTTTCCTTGTTTTTCCAGGATAGAGAGACGGAGTGACGCTGGCTCTAGCCCGCGTCTTCTCCTGGTACTTGGGCAGTTTAGTGGCACAGCTGGTGACCTCTAATTTAGCCCCTGCTACAGGTGACACCTGGCATAGGACGCCTGTGCCCCCGCAGACTGGTACCGCGTATGGATGATTCCGCCTGCTTGTGTAATTTTATTTTATCCCGAAGTGCCATCGCCAGTGCCCCTGCTCCAGAGGAACTTTTGCCTTCCGTATTAACGCTCCCTACGTTTGCTTTGACGACACCTTGTCAGTATTTAGTGGTTTGGTACCTTTAAATATATGCAACAAATTCAAAGACGGAAAGTTCAGATCCAGAAAGTAAAAATCGAGACCAAAGTTTTGTTTCTACCACCTAGTGGAGCATAAACAGTCACAGTCACAGAGTACTCAGCTGGCTGGTTGAAACAAACCTTGGTTTGGATTTGTACTTTCTGCACATGAACGTTCTACTTCTGTCCAAATTAGAATTTGCTTCAACTTGCCTTGCTTGGTAATTACAGTTGTCACTTTTCAAACTGTCGGTTTTATCGGTTGTTTCATTGGGCCATTTAATGGCCGATTAGTTTTCATAATTTGGGGAATGGCCTATTAGGAAAACGTTTTATATTTCGAGCTGTTTCGTTTATGCGATTCATATGAAGGATCTCATTCGAAACTTCCCTGAATTAGGCGTATCGTTTCTGTAATCTTTAATGACCGCTTTAGGGGTTCTGTCGTGGTATCCTTTCCGTTCCTTTGAGCTGCAGCGCATCGATCACCATCGCCCAGGATAATCGGTGCAGCCAAGTCTAACTATATAGGAAAGGACTGAACATCGCAGCCGTCAACGGTAAAATGCTTTCTGATATATCTCATCGGCTAGGTATTTTAGATGTTTCTAAAAGAAATACCGTGTCTTGTTTATGACTAAGAAAAAGATGAAAATTATAAAAAAATTTGAGGTCAAAATGTATAAAACATTTTGAGATTAAATAATTAAAAAAGGTTTAATATTGAATTGTGCGGATAGCTTCTCCTAGCATTCGTGAGCCTGAATCTGAGGCTTCTGTATGGTGTCGTAATGTAATATACTATTCACCTCCTACAGATATGTCACTGGCGGGTTTCTACCGTTTTTACCGACTTTTTTTTCCCTCAAAACTGTATTTCGCCTATAGTCTCAAAACTTTTGATTTCGCTCTCAAAGCTTCATATTTTTTTCTTTTTTCTTCCTTTTCTGTAACTGTAATAGGCTACTCATCCACAAGTACCAATATGACATGGGAATAGTCATATATTTTGAATAACCAAACATCCATTTCAACAGGTATATAATAATATACTTTCCTTATTAAAATGTAACCAGGTCCCTTCTACAGCATCATCAGGAAGGCATTTGTAGTCCGCAGCTTTGACATGAATGCATTGAATGTGGAGAGTGAAAACAGTGAGGTGTTTCTGAATGAAACTAATCCTGACTGAACCTCGACTGCATTATACAAGTAAATGAATTTTTAAAACAAAAACGATATTTTAAAGAGACTTCGATTTCTTTTAAATGGTATATGATCTTTAGGGAAAATAAATGTCTTGTAATTCAGAATTTGGAACACCAGAGGGACACGGATCATACTTGGCTGTCACCTTGTTATGGCTATATTATAGTGTTGGTAAATTCCCAACTCAGCGGAGGTCATTTAGCAAGGTCAGAGGCACCTGTGCTATTTGAGTTGGGGGGGGGGGACATAAAATGCAAAATTTGCCGAGCTGGGGAAGCGGGAGGGGTCACCGACGATAAATTTGCTGACTTCAGCCTGGGTAAACCTGTGCAGTAAGCACCCTTGCTAGCTTGCGATCTGTATGATAAGAGTGAGTATTTTTCTGTGACCGGGGTTTTATTTGGTCTGAAACGAACACGACACAAACAGTAAGTACAGGAAGAGAAACAGAGCATGGTTTTGATAAGTTCTAACGACTCTTCCTCAAATATAAACCATTAGCAATACGTCACAGTCAATACAGTGACAGTTTGTTTATATATGTTTAGTAGAGTGGGTCTGTGATATTGAAGTTCAACGTTTTCAGTTTCATAATTTTGGTATCGAGTTTTTAGAGTGAACATGAACAGTTTCCATTGCCTTTGTCCTTGAAAAAAACAAAAACTAAAAAGTTAAAACCCTTGGTCAGTATGTAGGATTTAAATGAAAATGTCTAATTAAAATAGAGGTGAGTGGAGAAACTGTTCCTACTCCTTGCTGACACTGAACGGCCAACAGAACCCCTACAAGCCAAGATTTGCCGGCCATGCCCCCCGAGTGAGCCTTTACGTCCCCAAATATCACTGATTAAAGACTCCATCTTTTATTTTTTTAAGTCGTTCATCCTAAAATATCTGCAAATGTACAGCACCGTAAAAAAAATGAGCGAGCAAACTTTTTAGTTTCACTCATTTCTCAGTTTATGAGTATGCTTCTGTGTAAAATATACATATTTTTTTGCAAACTGCAGGCTGGCCTTTCCCTGATTCTCCTTCATGAAGGACTCCTTCCTTGCTTTATCACGGTTAAAAGTAAACTAAGCTAGTTTTTGTGTGATGTAGGGTGGTGTAAAAACCCGACGAGAGAGAATCCAATGACTTATTTACCGACGATCTGTTAGCTTCATGGTTACAGTTGGTCTCCTCGTCGACCAGGCCGAAGCACGAGACCGAGGAGAGGATGAAGCTCGGCAGTAACCCCATCGACCAGATTTCCTTCCACTCGAGCTGGGTCCTCCTGGGTACAAAGGGAGCCCCCAGAGCATTTGGAGAGGGAAATGCGAGGACACACTCCCACGCTACGTGGCCTGATTGTTCAGTCTGCCGTCAATCCTTCTCCTCTGTTTCTGTAGACCAGTGTTTCTCAAACCAGTTCTTGGGGATCCCTCAGGTGGTCCACATTTCTGTTCCCTCCCAAGTGCCTGAGAGTAGACCACTGTTGTAGACCACTGTCATAGTTGGATGCTGGTTTGATTCATATAGCTCTATATCTCTCGCTCTCTCTCATATATATATACACACACACACACACAGCCTCGTTACTTGTTTAAGGTCAGCACGCCCTGGATGGTTGGCTTGTTGGACCTCCAGGGGTTTTACTCCAGTATCACCACCCCTAAAAGTCTGGTTGTCCTCTCCTCTGCAGTCTTCTGATGTGGGACAAGGCATGCAGATGTTTGTAGACGTACGTCCTTAAATGCTGAGACCTTGACATCCATGCTGAAATGCAAATTCTCTGAGTTTTAGGTGGTCCACATAAAACCAGGAAACAGACGCCTACAACAGCTGGGCCCCATGAGGCGGCAGCGGAAGGGTGCAACCAGACCCGGGTGTAAGTTACAGGGGAGGGTTATAGCCCCCTCAAAAAAATCAAAACAAGCTAATACAACCCCCCCAATAATCATGTTTCTGCCATAATGGGTTACGCCTTTACATACAGAGAAATGGCAAATAATCATGTCCTGAATCTTTTAAAGTATCCAGCATCCTGCTGGTATATTGCCCCCCTTATAAAGTTTACATCCATGTACATACATCAGTTTTCATATTAAAATGAAGTGCATGTATTTGCAATCATACATTATTTTTTATTATAAAACAACTCTGCTTAAAGTTAATCTATATAAGAGCATCCAAGTGTATTTTAATCTAGATCATGTGAGGATTGTACAGTTAAGAATATCAAACTGATTAATGTGCATGTAAAAATTACCATTTTTGTTTATAAAAAAATGATAAAATTCCACAATTGACCTTTTCCTGATATATGGTCAAAAAGACACAGATTCACACGTGCCCATTTAAATAAACAAATATCTCCATAAACTGTCGTATTACATGTTCACTCATTCCTGTTGGGGTTTGCGTTGACTGAACCAGCACCCTCTGCTGTCCACCTGGGTTCTAGCGGGCCGTTGGCTTGGCAGAGGCATTGCCGGAGTCTCAGAAAGTGTCATGTAGGACTGAACTGAGAAACAGCCCGAAGATCATTCAGAAACTCAGAAGAAGCATCTTCCCCGTTCGCCTCATCACCACTCTCGCACTAATTATTCTGCAACAGATGTAGAAAAAAATTTGCTCCCAACCTCTCCTGAAACAAGCTCCTGGACTGCTAGGTGTGTGTCCAACTCAGTGTTTCTCCACCTAGTCCTCAGGGACCCCCAGACAGTCCACATTTTTGCTCCCTTTCAGCTCCCAACAGACCAGTACCTGGTATTTGATGTTCCTGATTGGCTGGGAGCTTAGGGGGAGCAAAAACTTGGCCTGTCTTAGTGTCCCCAATGAGAAACACTGGTCTAACTGTTCTACATCTTATCAGGTTTACAAAGCATAGTATTCCTTCAACAAAAGTATGCCCAGCCATGTAAAATGATACATATTTGAAGCTGTAGAAGTATGTAAGCAATTGCACAATAAAAGGTAAGATGTATGGCAGTGTTTCCCAATCCAGTCCTCAGAGACCCACAGCCAGTCTTGTTTTTGCTCCTTCTCCACTCTTGGTAGGGCCTGTCTGGCAGAGAGCTAGGCAGGAGCGGACCAGACTGTGGGTCCCAAAGGACCGGACTGTGAAACACTGATATGTGAATGAGCTTTAATGCTTCGAGCTTAAGCTTGTGGACACTGGTCCCTCGTACCCGCATCTGCTCGTAGATCCAGCCGAGGAAGAAAGTCACGTTGCCGTAGACGCCGGGCTTGTTCCTGAGGGCACAGCCTATGCCCCAACTGGTGTCTCCCACCAGCCACCACAGGGAGTTGTATTCGGTCACCAGGGGACCCCCGCTGTCACCCTGAGGGACACAGATGGTGACATGGCCCTCTCCGGTAATGAGCTCCAGACAGGGGAAATCTTACCCTCAGCCAGCTTCCAAACGACTGCCAACTCCTTTTCAATAGGAGTGCCCGTAATGTTTTTCTGCATTGCATTTTATTTATTTAGCACAGTATTTCTCAAACCAGCCCTCAGGGACCCCCACATGATCCACATGTATGCCCCCTCCCAGCACTCAGGAGGGAGCAAACACAGATTGTCTGGGAGGTCTCTGAGGACTGGTTTTAGAAACACTAGGGCCAGAGAGTGCCTGGAGCAACGGGGAGATAGGGATCTTGGTCAGGAACTGCACGATGAAATCACTCAACAATGGGATTCAAACCAACAACATGCTGATCACAGGTACAGCATCCCAACCCGCTGAGCCTTAAGCTACCCTGCAAGGTGGCAACTGCTCCATTTTCCCTTCATCCTTCATCCCCGTTAAGGTCTCTCCCTGAACACTGCTGTGCTCGCTTACGCTTACTTATCCAACTTACCCCATTACTCTGATGACCCTGGGATTGGAACCAGCGACCTTCCGATGAGAGGTGTTTAACGACAACGCGACTCGCCATTACCTGGCACGCGTCCACGCCACCCTCCAGCATGCCGGCGCAGATCATCGATTTGGTTATCGCCCCGGAGTACACCCCCGGGCTGTTACAGGTTTCTCTGTCGATTATGGACACCTGAGCCTCCATTAGAACTTTGGACGAGGGTCCTGGAAGCGTGACACCAAGCAGGGTTTCATGTCTGACTGGCTGATCGAGAAACTATTTAGTGACTCAACTAAATAAGTATTGAATGAAAACATTTTTACAAATGCAAGAACTGTAACATAATTAAAATCCACTTGTACTAGATGGAGCATTTTCCTCTAATTATTGTTTCCTTTGGATTCCAGCAGCCAAAGTCCTTACCTTGGTTTTGGGTACTCCCCCACCCTGAAATCCAGCAGGACCGAGGTGCGGAGAAGCTGAGCCCCACGTTGGGCAGACACACGGGCCTTATGACATCTACACCAGAGAAGCAGCAGCTTACAGGTGTGCTAAAACCGTCCCAGAACATCTCCAAAACACAGAACTATGTCTCCATCCCATGACTAATACTTCAAAACTTGGTATCCCATGAGCCTTTTGGGTTAGAATCTTGAATCTCATCGTGTATTTATGTTAACGGCCAATAGGATGTGAACAGGGGCCCTACCGGACATGGGGAGCGGCTCCTTCAGCTTCATGAGGGCAATGTCATTTTCGTCCGTCATGCTGTTGTAGTTCTGGGAGATGATCATCGCCACCTTCCGGCCGTTATACATCATCTCGTCCTGGTTCAGGTAGCCGGCATACACGGTCCAGTCCAATGGGTTGCTGTATCTGAAATTGGGTCTCGGACATTAGGAAAGAGTGGGGGGGGTGGGGGCGGCACTGAGCCCCTACCAGGACTTACCCCTCGATACAATGTGCTGCTGTGACAAGCCAAAGTGGCGCGATGATCGAGCCGCCACATGTATGCTGAGACTCCAGATGCAGGCTGACCTGCCAAGGCCACGCCCCTCTCCGGGCCACCTGACCCCCAATGATGCGGGAAGCTGCAGGGCCTCTGCGTGAGCCACAGTCTGGGGAGCAGAAGCACAGAATCGGCACCAGCAGCATAGTGCATTGACTGGAGCAAAGTGGCCGAAAACAGATTCAGAGTCGGCTTGACGTTTTTCTCTGCCCAGAAACGATATTCAAATTTTATTTATTTTTTTTTCCCTCCCCACAAAAATAGAATCTCAAGAAAAACAAAAAACATCCTCACTAAACTAGGTACTAAAATAAAGCTTGAAAAAGTGACTTGCAATGAAATTCCGTAATCATGCTGAGGAAATGAAAAGTTAGGTGTGATTCCCCTACAGCCATAACTCCAAAACTATTAAATATAATCACCTGAGATTTGTGTCTTCGTTTGACATCAGAATTAAACATTCTGAATAATTAAAATCTAACCTGGGCTCATTTTTAGCTTTTACCTGCCAGGACATACTACAGGACATACCCCCCCCCGACACCCTCACATAGAGAGGCTTCAGTGTCTCAGTGCCACAGAACCAGACGGACCGGATGGAGGCTGGTCTATTTTCACTGCTGCATGTGACTATTCACTGACTCACCTTCCAGGCTTCCACAGATTTAACGAATATCTTACCGATGCATCGAAGTGTGACGACAGCATCAGCTGGGCAGGAGGCACTGAGGTGGGGGCCGACAGGTCACATGATGAAGTGGACAGAGATGTGACACACAACATTTATTTATAAAACATTACAGGGTCGCCAACTTTGGTCAGCTAGTTAGAGTGAGATTTTCAGTCCGACACCAGTCTACATGGGGATTTTCATGAATGTAAGAGGTCTATTACCTTGTAAATAGTCCGTAGGGTTTGCAGACTGCCCCAACGCTTTTGACGTAGCTAATTTTAGGTTTATAATGCGATAATTTAGACTTGCCGTAAGATTTCTTGCGCGATCGTGAATCTGAAAGCACAAGTGTCACGCCGGATGTGTGAGATTTGGAAACCCTGGTACTGAGAAGCAACAAACCAGATTAGGTATGGCGGCGTAGAAACGCTGAATGTTCCAGATTAGGTATGGTGGCGTAGAAACGCTGAATGTTCCAGAAGCACATTGAAAGGACGTCTCTGAAAGGACGAAGACGTCACCAAAGCAGATGGAGCATTTGGGTGGCATGTAAATGATTTAGCAAGTTAAAAATCTGTCAGGCGGGACCGCGTCTGAGTCAAAGTATCAAATTTCATGGCGCAGAGAATGAGATGTATACTCTGGGAGCGGCATGCAGGAAGCGGTGCCCCGAACACGTCTCCGTTTCGGGAAATCATTACCGCAGTCCGAAACCAGCCCGTGAAATCCCGGCCCGGCCGAGTCAATCATTGACCAGGTTCAGTAACAGGCTTTTGTCGGACTGCGACTCTGACGTTTCCCTCTCAGTCAAGAGTCTGGGAATGACTGGGCGACACCTTGGATTTGAGCAGACGTGATGGCAAACAAACCCTTGTGTGTGGCACTCCGTCCTCTGCATGTGTGCCTTTCTGTGCTGACGTGCAGCGAGCGTAAATATTCACTTCTGCTTTTCACACTTCAACCGAACAATGCTAGATGGACAGTCGTCCATTTATATATCTGGATTTTTTATTTTTTTTTTTAATTAATGCAGCTTTCTGTGAGCAGATCATTCTAGGGTCAAACAGCAGCCCCCTCCGCCCCCCGGACCATATAGGTAGCCTGGCAAAGCTGAGGTGTTTTTGGTAAAAATGTACATTTTGTTGCATCAGAGAACCCTGTTTACTGCCTTAAAAGACAGTGGGTAGTGTGACTGAGAAATCAGAATATTTTGGGAACTAAACCCAGTAAGGGATGAGCTGTTTAATCAAGGTAAGAACAAGCAGCCTGCCTTTGTAACCGGGAGAATGAGAGCAGTCGGAGAGATGGAGCACCTGTTCACGAGATCCTTCGGACCAGTCTCTCCCGACTGGGATTCGGGCTTCAACATCACGTAGCCACTGGAGTCTTCGATCTTGGAAGCCGTTTGACCGGAGCCGACGTAGGTGTCTCTGAAAAACACAGAAGGTCAACCAGTCCGCCAGGGCCCACAGCACCAACAAGAACAGGGGGATACGGAGTAGGAGAGAGGAGAGGGAACCAAGGAAGAACGAGGGACCGTATCACGGCCAGTCTATCGTATGGACGACATGGGGGGGGTTTTCATATAAGACTTCACAGTCTGTATACTGAGTATATAAATTCTTATCTTCATTCATACTATGCTCCCAAATAAGAATAATGCACCTTTATTACTGAAGTAGAAATCATGAACAAATACAGTCGCTTTTTGAGATAAACGATAAGTCACGATTCGTTGCTGAAGAACAAACGCGAGATCAGTATTTCACTTGTGTTACTCATGACTCGTTCCTTCAGTGGTTCCTTTACAAAGGTTTACAGAATTAACAGATATGGTAACAAATATAGTAACTGCTTGGGATAAAAGATGTGTTGCAATTTGTTAATGGGGAATGAACATGAGATCTGGATCAACTAAAACTTACTTTGTGGTTAATTAATACTAAAGTATCGACAGTATGTAGTATAATACTACATTATCTGCATCCTCTCAAGTAAAGCGTTACCATTAGTAATAACAGCCTGGGATGCCACATGGGTTCGACCACCACACTCCAAACGAGCGCTGAACTAGGAGCCCGGCCAGCAGAGATCACGACTCACTCTTTGTAGCCGATCTGTCGACACGCGCTCCGCCCGTGGGGGTCTGTCCATCCGTCAGCACACACCGACCTCCAGGACTTGCTTTTGGAGGAGAACATCTGAAGGATGAAACCCGGACCATAGAGGCGGACTAGAAGAGAGAGGTGGCAGAGTCGTAGCGTGAGGGAGTCTCGGGCTGCAACCCGGCCGCTCAGGTGCCACAGACCACGTCACGTTGGGGCACGAAGGAACAGACCCCCCCCCCATCCCGATCACTGCAAGGTCACCATGGGTGAACACCACTCCCACAACCACTCCCTATAAAACAATGTTAGCGGTCTATGTCGGGGGACCGTGTTGCTCAGCGGGCTAAGACTCAGTGCCTCTGATCGGAAGGTTGCTGGTTCCAAAGGTCACCATTTCATAGTTGGGCCTCGAGACCCACAAGCCCCAGCTGCTCCAAGGACTGTCTGAATTTGCTTCGAATAAAATCATTTGCTGAATGAGCGGACGTGTGGAAGCTGAGCTGCGAAAGGCGCTATAAAACTGCAGCTGAATGCACAACCAGTTAAACCAGTCTGCGAAAGCCCAGCAGAGGAGTCCAACTGGTCCAATCAGCTCAGGTGTTGCCTGCGGTCCTGTAGCATGCTGAAATAGAGTACACCTGTACTCACCCCTGGTGCCCCCGTGCCCCCCCACTACAGTCATGGTGACGGAATCTTCCAGACATGAAAAAAAAGAAAGAAAGAAAAAAAACCAGGTTCTCTCTGGAGATCCAGTGAAGACTCACAGCAGCCGGCTTCAGCGCAGTGCCGGGATGCCTCCGGGCAGCCACCGGGGTCAGTACAGCCCTCCACACTGGAAAACACTGCCATGGAAAACAGCCCAGAAATGGAAAGGTGTGACAGCTTGTCCCGAACTGACAGAATCACAGTCACAAATTCAGAATCTCAAATACTTAGAGGAGGACTAGAACAAGTGCTTACATGTCAGTGGAAAAGGGCTACACGACGGCAGAGCTAAAATTGAACAGTGTTCTACAGAGTGACCAGCAGGGGGGCAGAGCAGTTAAAGAGTTGCATTTGCAGCCCAGAGGTTGGCATTGCCAAAAATTTGACAGCTACGAGGACAGCATGTTACACTCCTGGTACCATATAATCACAATGTTATCGCACAGCCCAGTAGAGAACCTTCAGATAATCGAGAACTTACAGAAAAACCACAGGAGAACGCCGACCACAACTAGTAGTAAGCAGCCGAAGACAATCAGAGTGATCCAACTGCAGGACGGCTTGCTGACTGATGAAAGGAAACATGTTTACTGAGAAGTAAATGCACCCAGGCAGAAGGGGGTATAGCTCTTCTACGTTTGATTTATATGGATGTAAGTACCAACAGAAAAATGTACTTTTGTAGGAATACAAGACAGGAAGATGACCCCAAAGCACAGAAATAAGATGAATATTGCTCTGCATATCGTCTCAATTCAGATGACAAACTTTTCAAGAGAATTTGCGCAGCGCAGGCGACAGGAGTAGAGTCGAGGAATTAAACTGTGATTCTATCATTACCAGGATGGGCAGGGCTGGCCGGTGGGTACCAAGGTGCGGAGGTGTTCCGGGTGTTGATATTCTGTGGGACATAGACGGGCAGTCCGGTCGGGACAGCGGGGCTATGAGAAGACGGCCCCGATCTTTCCTGAAAGCCATAGTTTATATAATAGGGGTTCCCCTTCTGCAAAACACGAGGAGATACACGTCCGTGATTTTCTTGCGCGTTTTTAATTAGGCCTCTCACTAATTCAGTTTCTCAACCTGATACCGACACTTTGGGTGGAGACTATTGTGTAATCGCCTATTTATTAATTCATTTAATTAGTGTTCCATAACCGCTTATCCAGTACAGAATCGCAACAAGACGGGGAAATGTTTTACGTTTTGCACGTTAATCCATAATCTGGATAAATTAAAAATGAATGTTTTACGATTTCATTACGTCAGCATTTAAATACACACGTGATGTGTTCGGAATTTTTTTCCAATGCCCTGTATATATAAAAAATCATGATTCAAATCACATGCGAAGTTACGGACATGTATAGACCTATTAATTAGGCAGAGATTCATATACACTTATGATCAGATTTAATGAATATATTTAAATATTATGCTCACGGTAACCGTCAAATAAGCGTGATTATCATTAAACCTGAAGAACTGTCGACTTCACAATTATTTACAAAATAGGCCTAAATGTATTAAATTATAGAAAGGCGGTAATCATTAAAAATAAATAAAAGTGTTTACCGTATTTGTTGTCATAATTCCTCGGAGAAGCCGAAGTTCTCCTTCGTGCGAAACACTCCCTTAAAATGAGAAAAAAAAACTTTCATAAATTGATTAATTTTAAAGTCGGACCGGTGCAGCCGATTCAGATCAAACGATAAGCGAGGTTCCGTCGCTTCCCCCGCTAGTCCGGCTGTAATTAACACCACGGCGAGTTTCAACTTTCCCGCAGTGTCAAAGTTTTCAATTTGCCTCTTATACAGAAATCAGTCGCGTTTATTAAACTGAAAATCATCGAAATCATGAGTTAATCAACGTCCAGCGAAGTCTGAATGTGCATGGCTGTTGTTATTCAGTGCGTCTCCTACCTGGCCGCTTCCCTCCTGAAATGTCCGTGTTTCCTCCTTCGCGGTACTAACCGGTCGCCGTGACCTGGGCACTGTAGCACTGCACAGGACCAAACCTGCTCTGCAGACCCACTCACCGGTTTACACGCGGACCGCACTATGAGAATAAGACAGCGGAAATGCTCTATTCCCACAGAATGCAAGAGGAACATAACGATGAAAAGCAGAATATTGCAAAAAAAAAGATCGGTTACACCGTAGTGTCACTTCTATTACACTACCGTGTGAGTCACCGCTATATCAGGTAGCATCTTTAGGTTTGGTGCTGTTTATTGAAAATACGTACATCAGCGACTACTTTCTGTGAAATCTGAAGTCCCGTGGTTTCTTTCTAAAAAAATGACAAGTATTCACGAAATGAACATGAAAATGCTTTTAGTAGGCCTATGTGTATGTTATTGTATGTATGTATTTCTATTTAAGATATAGCTAGCTGCCCCCAATCACACCGTAAAGTTTGTACAGTATAAAAATCAGACCGCATTGATTCAGGCGGTTCTGGTTTTTCAGCAGTACTTGACTCTATGGAGGTAGGCAGTAAACAAAATAAAATGTACGTTTGCCGATTAATCGTTGACTAAACAGTACAAAGTAGATGTCAATAACTCTTACAGCATAGTTTAAAACTGCTCTAAAATCGTATCACAGTATGTCTGTTTTTCATAACAATTTAACGTTGGCTGAGTCTGTCATTTAGATTTCAGACCTAAGCGTTCATTAAGCTAGACGTATTTCTAACAGATCATCGTGTGTTTCCGTAGCTTTTCCGTAATTACTGAGATACAGCCCGGGAGGCCGAAGCTAATTTAGCGGTATTTGTACCGAGCATCGTCTCATAAATCGCCGGTCATAATCTGAAACGTGTGTCTTCTGGATTTAATATTAACTGGCCCACTTTGCATGGTAATGAGGGCCTGATATTACTTGGGAATAGTAGATATATTCTATTCAGGTTGCAAGAAAGATCCGTGAACATTAAATGCACGGAGGTGTAGTTTTATTAATGATTTTATTAATTTTATATCCGGCAGCTGAATGCCCTGAATGCCTGTCAGTATCATTTAACTTCATCATATCTGGAGCACCTGAATAATGTGTGCGGTAACAGACACGACAATCGCACCCCCCAGTGGTCTAAAGATGCATGTAGAGCGAGGCAAGCTTCATCGGATGATCAAAGTGAACTTGCTAGTAGTACCCGGAAGGGGGCAGACTTCCAGTTAATTTTGGGCACACCCAGGGCCAACTCGTGACACGCAGAATAAGCAGCTGCCTTGGTCAGTGCTTCCTAACTGTCCTGGTCAGACAGTCCTCATTTCTGAGAGGGAGCAAAAACATGGACTGTCATGGGGTCACTGAGGACCACGTTGGAAAACACCGGCCAAGGGGCCGCGAGGGTGGGGAGCTTTGCTTAGGGGCCTTGAAAACATCACATCAACATTTTTCCTCAGTAAACATATTTCCATATGAATTTATAAGCAATACTATGTTTAAGCCGTTTCACACTTTAAAACCACATTAAACATTTTGAAACTTGACACCCCTATTTCCACTCTATCACCTGAAGCCCTTCACAAGGACGGATGACTGGGGCGGATCTCATCACAAACACCCAAAATCCATTTTGATTGACTTTTCTCCCCTCCCAGAATCACACGTGACACTCACGCCTTTCACTCCTTGTTTTGATGGTGGGAGCAACAAGGTTCATACAGATAAAAACAGGCCGTACCTATTGCTTAGCTACATCGAGTCACCATAACTGTCTGCTTATAGCTTCATTCCATCCTCCCCCCCGCCAACCCTGCTGGTCCTTTAACAAATAAACCTGTACAGTAACCGGAGTCCTGATCTCATCCACCCCTAGCCCTTTGTTCAAACCCACAACCCCTCCCAACCCATGACTGTTCACCCCTCAGACGGAGAATCAGAACATTCCTAACTCCCCCCCCCCATCAACACACCAGTAAACAGCAGCATGCCCCCGACAGCAAGTTTATTTACACAGAACCAGGATCTTGATCTGGAATCAGTCAGGGGCCAGAGTGACTTCAGACACAGAGCAAAATGGGCCTGTAAGAGTCAGAAAAATGGCTGCTGATCTGCGATAAATAAGGAGTTGAAGAGGATGAACAGGCGCTCCAGTCACGATGGGCGGGCAAGTCGACTCGATGGCCCGTGAACCTCAGACGACTTGCTAGAATCTCTGGATCAGGATGGCAGAAGCACCACCACCCCCGTTGCAGATGCCCGCCAGGCCGTACTGTCCCCCCTTCAGATTGTGTACCATGTGACCGACGATCCTGGCGCCAGACATTCTGGAAAGAAAGGGGCGGGGCTTGTCAGTATCATTTAACGCACGGACGAGCGGTGGAATCTTCACACTCAAATCAAGCTGCGCTACAGGCGTCTTGGAATGCCGATGGACGCCTACAGTGGGAGGAGCCTTGTGGAACTATCGTACAAGCTGAAGTATAACCGGCGCTTCCAGCACATGTTCGAGCTGTGTGTGAGGTGAGGGTGCAGGCCCATGTGACCCTACCCGATTGGGTGACCGAGGGAAACCGCCCCCCCATTGACGTTGACTTTGTTGGGGTCGAGGTCCAGCATCTTCATGTTGGCCAGCACCACCACACTGAAAGCCTCGTTGATCTCCCACATGGAGACGTCTTCCTTCTTCACACCACTAGCCTTCAGAACCTTTGGGGGTGACACATGTATACTTCAAATGTTCCGCTTTGTGCCAAAATTGTTTATAAGAAAACAGCTTAAAAGCAACTTGATTTGAAGTTTATATTGAGGGTTAAAAAAAAAAAAAAAAAAAACCTAAAACGGCATGAAGTGCATCAAAAAATAATCACACACTTGCACAGTACATAAATGCATTTCGTCAGAAGCATACTACTGGGACCGATGATGCAGTATGCACCGTATGTATGCATGACAGTAGTTAGCATGCATTCTGAACCCGATGTGTACCAGTGACATAACTTGGCCCCTCAGGTTAAGAACTGTCAAAAACTATTAATGGAAAAACAGATTCCAATCAAGCTATCAAAGTTTGTTTTTTATTTAATTTATACAGACTGCACTCCCACCACCATCTTGACACAGATTTCTGAGTGACATTCTTCATCACTGCTTACTTCATCTCCACTGGCCCTGTGAGACGGCGTTGTGCACTTTGGAATATTGCAGAATGTAGTATGTTATCTGGGTACCATTTGCCTACTATCTCATCCGTACTGAGGAATTCAGACACACTTCTCATGTCGAATACTATATTTTGTCTACTACATAGCAAACAAGTATGCCATTTCGGACAAACCCATGGTCCCGAGAGGCCCCATCCATGTCATCGTGGTAACACGTGTGCTCAATCAGGTACTGCCCTTAAAACGCACCTTGGGCACAGCGTACGCGGGAGCGATGGGGAAATCAATGGGGGCCACGGCGGCATCAGCAAACGCTGTGAGACAGAAAGGGGTACGGGAAGTCAGCTGGAGAAGGCAGGCCGCCGTTGCTACGGCAACGTGACCAGTAGGGCCAGAGGAGCGCATTACCGCGTACCGACAATCCGGGCGAGGGGGGTGACGCCCAGCCTTTGGGCCGCCTCGGCCGTCATCAGGACCAGGGCAGCGGCGCCATCGTTAAGGGTGCTGGCATTGGCCGCAGTCACCGTGCCTGGGGGGCGGGCACAGCCAATCAAAATGGAGCAGAGTCGATGACACAGACATGGGGCGGGGGCAGAGATGGCCACTGTAGAGAGGGTACAGAGGGGATGAGGGGATGGCACAGTGATGCCCAGAGATCCTCACCGTTCTCCTTCTGAAACACAGACTTCAGCTTGGGCACCTTGCTGAAGTCGACACGTCTGAACTCCTCATCCTCCTTCACCACCACGTCCGGCTTTCCTGAAGGGAGACGCGCACCAGCGTGACGCCAAGCTCAGCGGGCCGGCTGATGGCACGAATGCTTCAGCGGGCGGCGGGGGGGGGGGGGCTTTACCCTTCTGTGGGATGTGGACTGACACCACCTCCTTGGCCAGCAGTCCAGACTCCCAGGCTGCTTTGCTGCGTGTGTATGAGCTGATGGCGAAGGCGTCCTGATCCTCGCGGGAGATGCTGCTGTTCTTTGCAGTGTTCTCTGCACAGTTGCCCTTCATGTTGAGGTCATCATCAGGATCATCATGGACCACCCCACCTTACCTCAACACCCCCCCCAAACACCCCTTCACGCACCATGTGAAACTTGTTGTAGACGTCGGTGAGGCCATCCTTCACGATGAGGTCCTCCATCTTCACCCCCCCGTACGGGGGCGCCTCCCGGGCCATGACGTACGGCACGTTGGACATGCTCTCCATGCCCCCAGCCACCATCACGTCCTGCACCGCACACAGGAAGAGACAGTCATGGTACAGGAAGTGGGTGGAGCACGATGATGGGCCAAAGGGGGGGCGGGGCCTACCTGGTGTCCACACATGAGGCCCTGAGCCGCCAGCATGATGGATTTCATCCCCGAGGCGCAGACTTTGTTGATGGTGGTGGCCGGAGTCGAGATCGGAAGTCCTGGAAGAAGAGAATTTTTTTTTTTTTTTTTTTTAACCTAGTCATTTGTCATCATCCTTCCCATTCTGACAGGATGACCAGATCGGGACACCCCCTGGTGGCCAAAAGTAACCACCATAGATCGCTTCCTACCTGCGCCAAGGAGAGCTTGCCGGGTAGGAGCCTGCCCTTCGCCAGCCTGCAGTACGTTCCCCATGTACACCTCCTTCACCTCCTCCACGGGGATCCCTGCCACAGGAACACATCCCAGCTTCATATCGCTCACTTTTCAGAGCTTATCTAAGCGAATGGGAATGTTTGGCACATAGGAAATCGACACAGTGCTCATCGTCGTGTCAGTGAACTGCTGACCTTATAAAATTTACCAAAGGATAAAGGCAACATGGCCTGAGATTAGCAGGAAGCCCCCAGGTACCTGCTTGCTCAATGGCCCCTTTGATGGCGACAGAACCCAGTTTTGTGGCCTGGACTGTGGACAGGCTTCCCTTGTAGGAGCCAATCGGAGTGCGGGCGGCACTGACGATGACTACCTCCTGTTGGGGACAGAACAATGGGCACAATCAGGTCACCCCTCGGTCTACAGTTAGCGCGTAGATACTCTCATGATGGAGTTTCAGAGCGCGGCTGCTTGTGGATCTTCCAGGACTGGGCGATCACATCGCTCTCAACTCACGTTAAGTTCAGCCTAAAGCGGACCATTCCGTTTATTTCAGTCGAAGATACACCAACCAAAAAGTCATAAATGAAATGTAGCATTATTCTGCTGCTGCATGCATGCGGCTTTGGACAGAAAAGAAGCACTCAGTAAATATGTACACAGAGGGCAAAATCCCAGCGGAATTGAACAACCGCGAATAAAGGAGACCAAATAGAAAAATAATTAGATTTAAAAAGTTGTAACTAAATGTCTGCATATTTTTTTCGGAAGACAAAAGTGCATGGAAATGTACAGAGAAGCAGTTAGACATTTAACACCTGACAAATTTAAAACGGGGTTTTCTATTAATAAAACGAGCCAATTACTCACATTTAACGTGGGACGAGAAGCGTAGCTCCTTGACAGGAACGTTTGAGCCTGCAGAGAAAAAGCGTGAAATGTTCAAATAAAAGATTTCCCAAGACATATGCAACGTAAAATAACGCTAAAAGCGCACGGTGAGTGTGCAGCATTAAAATAAAATTGGCACTGCAGTACAATCTCCATGTATGTTTCCGGGCCTATGGTACCCTTCAACCAACATACCCTCAAACCAAACGTCTCGCTATTAAATTTCTGCATTAAAACTTACCACAAAGCGTCTGCAAACGTGAACGCGCATGGCGAAGATGCTACTCGACGACATATTGCCTGAGTTAAAAAATAAACTCCGAAACGCAGACGAACCTATTTCACCTTCAGCAGTCCCGTGCTCGCGACGCCGGCTGCCAATCAGAGCGAGAGGTGTGTCTGTGACATCACGGGGCGCCAACGACGCGACGCTCTGGGAAGCGTAGTTCTCAAAAAAAAAAAAAAAACAAGCTGTTAATTTACTAAATGTCTCTGTGCGTTTCTTTGATGAAATGACATTTATTTAAATTTCTAGCCATTCCATATTATTTGTGCGCTTTAACGTTTTAAACAATTCCTTTGTGGAGTGGTTTTGTATAAAGATAGTGGATTTATACACGATTTAGTTGACCTTTCCTAAATTTGGGCAGTTTGGTTCACGTACACACCTACCTAATAGTGCGAGTATGGGGTGACGGTCTAACAAACATAGAGAGATATGTGCAAACAGAAACTGCAGGGTGCAAAGCGCGGTGCCCCAGTGCCCCCAGATGTTACCTGTGGCACAGTTCGTCACTCGACCGTGGTGACATCAAACACCACTGATCGCCTGTGTTTGAAGAGGAAAATGGTTATTGTGGCCACTCATCCATCATCTAACTGCGCTTATCCTGTTCGGGGTCGCGGGGGACCTGGGGCCTATCCCAGGCAGCACAGAGTACAAGGCTGGGGTACGTCCGGTATGGGAAGCCAGTACATCAACATCAGTATATGAATGGACATCAGAAAAGGAAATATTTACGAAAAGGTGAATTATTTAATTAACAGGAATACATTCTATAACAGTACTGATAATTGCTATAGTGCGGGTATTGATTTATCTCATAATTATAACTCTCTTGCACCTAGACTGCTGGAGTCTGTTCAAGGGTAACGTTCTACAAATTACCCTGCCATGTTGACTTACCCTTTGCACCACAAAATATTGGATTTTTACGCTTCTGTCAATTTATTTGTCCGGGTGGCCACATGCTGCTGCTTGCGTAATACGCAAAGTGCGGTTTTCAATTTTCCCCGAGTGTGATCGGTGTTATGCCGAAAAAGACATCCCTGCTGTAGAATGCATGCCTGTATGTAAATGACCGATTGGTCGCTGATCTGAAACGAGTTGAGCTACTTTGTCCAGTTAGGCTACCGTAGTGCTAATCGATAGCCCTAACCCTAACCCTTATCCCTAAAAAACCCCTAAAACCCAACCCTCCCAAAAAACCCTAAAACCCTAAGCCCAAACCCTAAGCCCCCCCCCCCCAAAAAAAAAACCCTATAAGCTCAACTCGTCAGAACACCGGCATGCATTCTACGGCAGGGATGCCTTTATCGGCCTAACATCTGTTTGAGCGTCCACTAGACGGCCACTAGGTGGTGCTGCCGCAGTGATAAATATAATAATACAAATAATATTTCGAATATTTTTCTATGCTTCCTGGAGATATTCTGCAAATCTGAGGGCAATCTGCATATGCTGTATTGCAGATTCCTCCAGTGAAAGTTTATAATTAAAAGCAATATGACAGAAGTGCTAAAGTCAACAGAATTTTATAGAAGACAATATGTAGTCTGGGTTGACGTATTTATTAGTCTCATAAATTCTTGAAGATGCTACAGAAGTGTGAAGGATTGCAACAGGTATTGTTCACAAAGCAAGAATGAATAGAGGTTAAAGTAACATAGCAGCTGAATAAACAGTTTCATAATTGCTACTGTATGTGAGTAAATGCAGCGTTTGCATGGAGTGCTTTTCAGTAGCAGTTCAGCCACCCGTAGTTCAGAAGGACACGGTTGATTGTCTTAGACTCCAACCTGTACTCGACCTGTCTGGCCCCTTCAGAAAAGTAGAAGTAACCTGCAGGGAAAAAGCAATATGAATGAGAACAGTCACAGTAGCAGGGCAGCACAATAGATCAGTGGTTTCTCTCCCACCTCCTAGGTTGTGGGTTCAGATCCCTCTTCCGCTCTATGTGTGGATGTTCTGTGTTCTCACAGTGCCATTTGCGTTTCCTGACATCCATTAACTGGCACCCCTGTATTATATGTCCATGTACTCTGTCATGGACAGAAGTCCTGCCCAGGGTGTGCCACTGTCTTATCTCTGGGCTCCACACCCCCTGCTGGCTTGTCCAGGATAAACAGTTGGAAGAAGGATGGGTGGAATTATGGGATTTGAAATGCAAATGTAAACGGAAGGGAGATATGATATAATTTTAAATATATATATTTTTTTAAATATACCTTTTTCTCCTCCTGTTTGTCTTAGACATTCCATCAGACGATACTACGGCTCATTGGCCTTTGCGTGTCTGAGTTTGTCTCACACATTTGTGTTTTGGACCATGAACCAGCACAGCGAATGTTCCCTCCGTAAGGAGGCCATTCACCGAGCAAAACACTTTGAATTGACTGAGGCCACACTTGCAGCACAAATCCCTTCTTATCTCTGGAGCTGTCAGGCAGGTGTGAACTGAAGAACAAACACGAGAAGGTCTGTGAGTCTGACCCCAGGAATCTGTTATGCCTGGTACCTCGGTGTCTAAATGAAAGCCTTGACCACGATTTACATCTCATTATGTTGTTCAGTGATATTTGTATGAATTGCTTCCGCCATTGTTGGTTACAGTAAATAATTATATCCATCCACCTTCTACTTGTTTATCCAGGTTATGGTTGGCAATGAACCTGGATCTTCTCCCAGGTAGAACGGGGTATAAGGCTGGGGTACATCCTAGAAGGAATGGACATCTGCTGGAGGACACATGCAAATCACACCCACGGAGCAGAGGTGGGGTTTCAACCCTTGACCTTAGACAACCTCAGTGTTACCCACATAGCCACCATGCTACCTGAATCACATCACTGTCTCTTTAAATATGCAATAAATCTTCGAAATTGTCAGTGATTGGTCCTCTACAGTACATATGTCTGCAAATGTACTGTAAAAACCCACAAGAATTCAATACAAATTAAAAGCTTCTGAATGGCACCAGGCAGTATAGTTGCAGCCTAGTAGCCGTGTGTGAGGATGCACACTGACGTCGTTGGTCACATTTTCTTACCGTAGTTCTGAAAGGCTGCATCCACCTTTGTACCAATTCCTTGGAAGTTTTGAGAGATGGGTCTCGGATACCCATGGTCCATTTTACCCCTCCTCTCATCATAGCTGTAGGTTAATAGCAAATGTTCATAGCACTTGCACCTATTGTACATCAAAGGTTATTTAATCAGCTACGTAGGTCAAACACTCCACTCACCTCCAGTACTTGTCGTTGACGAAGAAGAGGGTCTTTTTTGTGGCCGCCACGTACACTGCGGAGTCTATGGCGGTCACCTGGGACGGGAAGCCCAACCTGGAAATGACCTTGGGATAACCAGGCTGCACCTGGGTGCCTTTTACAGCCCAGTACTTCTCACCTGTGAGCGTAAGTAAAGAAGAGCCAAAGAAGCTGTAAAACGGATGAGTAAATGGTGTGTCAGGTATAGGGCCCTGTATATAAAGGGTTACAGTCCTAAAGAGGGTATAGCTGTTGTACCTTTGAGAAAAGTGCTTTTTGTAATTTCTTCTGATATACTCAGCATATAACTGAAGGAACAGTAACAGAAGTGTCACCTCAAATTAAAGTAGCAGGGGTAAGTATGAACAAAACCATGTTTGCCCCAAACACTATGCATTTGAGGAAGCTCTGGTGTACCTTTGAACAGATAGGCCACGTCTTTGTCTGTGTTTTCGTAGGCGGCGTCCACAGAACTGATTGAAGGCCAGGTGTTTCTGATAAGTGTTATGGGAATTGAACTGGACAAGCTGGTCTTCTTCCAGTAGTAGCTAAGGGACAAGCCGAGACAGGTGAGACACACCAACCAGGATAATGTGGCACACAGACACATAGCCACTCGGCGGAGTTCTGAGATAACATCGTTAGCAATCTCAGATTCCAAAGAAACCACGATGAAGGTCTGACTCACCCGCCTTTGAAGAAGTACAGCTCATTTCTGATGCTGGTGATGGCGTCAAACACCAGGTGGCGCTGGCACCTCTCTGGTTCGGGTTCGGGTTTGGGTTCAGGTTTAGGATTCGGTTTAGCAGGTGGCTTCCGAACACCTTAAGGGGACATCGGTAGGGTTTGAGTGTTATTTGGCTTCCCGTTCATGGGCTGACATTGCCCTTTGTATCCTCAACCAGTAAAAACTCACCATACAAAGCCTGAATCCCAGCTCTGTCATCCGAAGGTAGCTGGTAGTTTTTGGTGTCCACATACTGATAGGTTGGGAACATCAAAGCATTTTTGTTCTTGGAGTGATCCAGTCCCAGGGCATGACCAAACTCATGGGCAGCAACCAAGAAGAGATTGATTCCTGGATACAGACAGGCAGACGTTTGAGTGAATGGATCAGTTTGATGGTTCTTCTGTTACCTTGACCAACTTAGTCAGTGAGGAGTACCCATCTGACACAGGGTCCACTGTTCATCCTCATCAAAATGTGTGTCTCCACCAGTATCTTCTCCTGGGGAAAATGCATGGGCGAGGGTACCCAGTGGGCCATCGAAGGGATAGAAGTCATCATGATCTGACAAGTGGGAAGAGAAAGACCAGTCAACCAGACGTTGAAAGTAGGGTACAGAGGGGAACACATGTCCAGGACCAGCACCCAAACTCACCCTTGCTCGAAAACTGGATCATGATGTCTGCCGTGCAATTGAAAACTTGCTTGAAATCCAAGGGGATGATGTCACTGTAGAGCTTAAAGGCTTGACTAATGATACCGTCCACCTCCTTTTGGCTCAGGTCCGGCGTGTATTTGGTTATCCTGGACGAGGGAAAATTCTAATAATTTATTCTAGAATTTTTATTCTAATAAAAGATGTTTATTAATGTCAGTGGTGATGCATGGTTATGGCCCTCAGAAAGGCCTGGATTATAAGGGTGATCCTCGACATTGAAAGCTTCCATAAGCCAAAATGGCATAAAGCGAAGAAATAATTACCATTAACTTATGCTGGAGAAAATTTTGAGTATTTCCAGACTGAAAATATAACTTACCAAATCATACCAAACAACACATAAAACCTAAAATAACACTAATGTATAGTATGATATGATAGATATGATATGGTACGTAAAGCAGTAACATAGTTATTACCATTATCAAGTATATTATGTACATAATTTTATACTATACTTTTACATGACATGCGTGAGCTACTTGCAGTAGATTTGTTTACACCAGCATCACCACAAACCTAATAATACGTAACGCTATGACGTCACTAGGATAGGAATTTTTAAGATGTTATAATTTTGTGGGACTACCATTGTAAATACGTTCCATCATTGACTGGGACGTTGTTATGTAGCGTATGGCCATATATCTATAACTGGCTCATTCATGGCTTGCTTTTCTTGTAATAGCGAAAATCATCTTCGGCTTTCTTTCGGTTAGCGAAAACAGGTCGTCATGTAGGTCTTTTGTAAAAGCCAACTGGCGTAAAACGAACGTTCGTAAAGTAGGGGATACCTGGACTTTGATCAGCACCATCAAAATAGTAACTACAGAAAGGACGTTACGAGCCAAGCTGAGGTCAGAATAGCTCCAACCTGCTCACCTCCATCCGAACCCCAACAAGATGTCATTAATACTTGGATTTTGAGAGGGAATGGTCCCACTTGCTTTTCTATGACGAAAAGCTCAGATGCTTGGGAAGGTACCTGTATGTCACTAGGTTCTTCTCCCATTTTGGCTTCCCGTCGAGGAGAGTGTAGTGGCTGACATCGGGCATGCCACAGCGAGGCGTTCTCATCATCTCCAGCGTGTTAGAGTCCAGCTTTCCAGTGACCTCCAGGCCAAAGAACTGCTGCATGGACTTCAGCTTCGTAGCAAAATCATTCCCAGGGATTTTCCTGCCCTTCCCGGCTTCTGGGTAGAACCTGGAGAGGTACTCCTGTGCAGAAACGCAAAGGAAGCCCAACAGAACCTCCTTCAGAGCCCGTATTCGTTCATGTGCATCGAATAATAAATTAGGCAGTGTTTACTTGTAAACTTGCACTTTTATTCAGTGACAAGGCTTTATTCACGTATCACCTCCTGGCCATGTTTATAAAGTATATATAACACATTAAGTACACACTGACTTAATACATTAATTAACCAGTAACTAAATGTTAGTTAAGTACTGATCCCGTGTTCATTTATTATTAATCATGACAGTTCTTGTATGAGTTAGCTGTTAGCTAATATAATGCCTGAAAGGAATACATGAGCTGTCATGATTGATTAATCCAGTGCTTTCCAATCTTTCTCTGCAGGGCCCCCTTTTCTAGATAGGAACATTATTGAACCCCCCCCCCCCCCATTCAAACTACAGAGGTTCAGATTAAAACTTTATTTGAAATCCCTTTTCTAATTGAGCGAAACAAATGCAATTACAAAATACAAATGGTGTAATTTCACCACTGTGGGAGAAATCGAGCAATCAATTAAAAATAAAAGTCTAGCATGAGTTTGAAATTATGCAAATGCAGATTTAACATTCCTGTTAATATTCATTGTCGTACACAAATTAAAGTTTGTCTTACGTTTACTGCATTTTGTTTTTAATGATAACTGCAGGTTTCAGCCTATACTATAGAACAAAACAACACTAAATCATACCCATTCATTGATAGTCTCCCTGCACTTCATGTAGTAAAATTTAAACCTTGTTTTTCATGATATGGTTAGATTTCATTGTCCAGCGCTGCAAAACGTCGTCACGCCTCACCATGTCACATGGTACAAAAACCTTGCAAGAGCAAGACGACTTAAGACAGATTGTACAGCACCTCTCAGCCGGCTAAACATACTGGAACAGCCTCCGCGACGACATAACTTTGCCCTTATTGGCTGAAGAACGTGACGTTTGTATGACGTTTGTATCTCAGGAACTTCCAATGCTTTATCTGCTATTTCTCCCGAAAATTACGTAAAGCAGTGAGAACTTTGCAGGCTCAGCGTTGTGTTAGAGATTGTAGAAGTTTAAATAAATTACATAAATGCTCTAATAGTACACGTAAGTTAGTGGTTTATTTATGGTTAGTTACTGTAATGTTGCGCTGCTTTATTTGTTTAATCGTCCAGTTTGTGAAGAGAGTATTTTAGGGTGGCACCTGCACCTGAGGCTATCCCATTGGTGCACCCCTCCGCAATACCTCTGCGCCCCCCAGTTTGGGAACCACTGGATTAATAATTTTTTTTCGATCACGTGGCAACAATGAACCACTTAACTTGAATCTAAATTGCTTGGAACCTTTTGTTAAGTCTTCTACTAGGATTCTGGATGTGATAATGGGCAAGGATTTAAAAATGGATACACAAATTAGGTCTGTAGTTAAATCAAGCTTCTTTCAGCTGAGACTTTTATCCAAAGTTAAGCCTTCTCTGGCATTAGAAAATAAAAAAAAGCAATACAGTGGTACCTCAGTTCTCGAACTTCGGACTCCAGATCGAATCCTAAAAAGTTCGAGTTCTGATCAAATTTTTCCCGTAAGAAATAATAGAAAACCAATTCATTGGTTCCCAGCCCCCCAAAATTACACTTAAATATGTTTTTTTAGCATTTAGACACAAAATGAACAGGATAAAACAAGAAGAGCATTTTTTCTTAATGGCTTTCAAAATGATAACGATCTTATCCCAACATTACCCCTGTACTGCCCTGATTGTCTGCTCCTTCCATGTCCCACGCCCCCTCGTTAACCTCGTGTGGGATCTCCATGTGATCAGCTGTTACTGATTGTTGTCATTAGTCCTCTGTATCTGCGTTTCAGTTTGTTTCTGCAGTCCGGTCATTGGGTGCATTCGACTTGCTTACAGCGCTAGCTTAAAGCAACACGTTCTGATCCTGACGCAATGCATTGCTGCTTTATTTGGTTAATCGTCCAGTCTGTGAAGAACGCATTCAAGTAAGAATTGCATTGTAGTGTGACTCATTTCCTGCCACGTACAATTTATATTAGGTCAGCGTTCACGCTTCGACTTCTGATATTCAGATCGAGTTCTAGGTCAAACTGGTTTGTTCGACTTTCAAGGAATTCAGGTTCTAGTGAGTTCGAGAACCGAAGTACCACTTTACATGCATTTATTTCATGGAGACGTGACAATTGTAATGCGCTTTATGCAGGCATTAATCAGGTGTCCCTCTCCCGGCTGCAGCTTGTACAGAATGCTGCAGCACGTTTTTTAACAGGAGCTAAAAAGCGTACCCACATTACTCCGATACTTGCCTCTCTCCACTGGCTCCCTATACAGTTCGGAACTAACTTCAAGGTTCACTTTTAAAGCTTTAAACGGACTGGCCCCTTCATACATCACCGAGCTCTTAACTTCTTACACACTACCGAGATCACTTAGGTCAGCTGATCTGTCTTTGGTGAGGGCCCGGAAGTCACTGTCCGGGCCCCTAAACTGTGGAATGCCTCTAACTGTCAGAATGGCCCCTACACTGTCTGTTTTCAAATCTCGCCTTAAAAATGCATTTTCACTCACTGGCTTTCAGCCCGCCAATATAACTAAAAGTGCCAGAATATAAAGCAAACATATAAAGCACTTGGATATAAGTGCAAATGCAAGATCACCTCAGCAGCCTGCTGGTTCGTGAGGGACTGGGTCCCCTCTGCTCCGGGTGCCGGCGCCGCCTGGGAACCTGTGAAGGTCAAGTTGATGATGATGATGACAGCTGCTCCAGGTATCATCGTGAAGAACATTCTCCTTGGGTCTCCTTCACTGCCTTCCTGCTTTGCGGTGTTTGTCCATGGTGGTTGGGGGGGGGGGAGCATTCCAGGGATGCGTTGATACAAGCCCAAGGCCCCAAGTAGCGGGTGATTATTGTGGTAATA
>JABFEA020000068.1:3361174-3378285 GCA_019775915.2 Cyphomyrus plagiostoma
ATGCACACCTATGGGCAATTTGGCAACTCCAATCAGCCTCAGCATGTTCTTGGACTGTGGGGGGAAACCGGAGTACCAGGAGAAAACCCCACGACGACACGGGGAGAACATGCAAACTCCACACACATGTGACCCAGGTGGAGACCAGAACCCGGATCCCAGAGGTGTGAGGCAACAGCGCTAACCATTGCACCACCATGCTGCCCCATGGGAGAACATTTTAAAACAAATTTGAGGAAGCACTTCTTTACACAGTGTGTAGTTAGAGTATGGAATAGTTTTCCGGCTAGTGTAGCGGAAGCTAAAATCTTGGGTTGCTTTAAATCAAAGCTAGATAAGTTTTTAACAACTTTGAGCTATTAGTTAAGTTCTCCCAAAACGAGCTTGATGGGCCGAATGGCCTCCTCTCGTTTGTAAATTTCTTATGTTTTTATGTTCTTATGGCGTTAGGGAGACAGGTTCGAGTCTAGAACACTTCTGTGACTGTGAGGGGCACAGGCAAAAAGAATGATACACAAAACAAAATCACCATGGCCTGAGACAAGAACCAAATAAATTATTTTATTTAAAAAAATAATTATCCTTATAGAATGCATGTATTATACAGAGTACATATTATGCATATATTTCAGATATATTTATATTATGTATTTAATATGTGTTACATTTTAAAATAGTATTATGTTAAATATATTTATATCTATATATTTATTGATAGATAAAGTATAAAGATGATATATTTAATATAGTATATACCTTATATATTTTATATTTTTACTCTTTATATGAAGTTTTTTTTAAATCACATTTTATTATGTATATTATATAGTGTAGCAACTATTATTCTTGCACTGATGATCACTTTGACCTGTACAACTTTTCAAGGTATTGATCGTCTTCTCAGTATCCATAGACGCACTCACTACCTCTGCAATCCTAGGTGTCGATCTATCAGTATGTGTATTTGAGCTACTGGATGCCTAAATTTCCTTCGGATCAATAAAGCATGTATGTGTGTACACCTGTTGTAGAAATGAAGAGACCACAGTACAATTTTGAAGGAACTCATTTCTCAACCTATGGTTGTGTGTGTCTGTGAATTATATATATATATGATATATATAAATATATCAAATTATATTTTCCAAAACGCGATAAACGCCAAAATTTAAAAACGAGTTTTTTATGCCATTTTGCTGTACACTGACCCTATTCACTGGTTTATCAACATTTTATGTCAAATCGCTATATTTCCTTGTTTAAGATGTACTGCAAGATGCCGTTTTTTCCAAAGCGCAATAAGTGCCGTACCTATTTTTTGTCAAAACGCGATATATCCTCTCGACCAATCAGAATTCGGTGAGCGTGCGACTTAATCGAATTTAGCGGCGCTCTGAGGCGATGATTTTTTTGCTATCTTGTTTAGTGTACTCTTCAAAATGAATGCTTTAAACCCTTTTGATGGCATCGATGAGCCAGTAAGACCTAAAGCTGAAGGTAGAAAACGCCGACTGGACAAAGAAAACCACAAAAAAACAAAAAAAGAAGGTTCGTCACTCATGCGGTGCGTTTGGCTGCTGCCATCGGTTTCCGTCAAACCGAGAAGCTGTTACCGGATTTTTTATTGAAACGTGAAATTGCCAATATTTATTTCATTGTACTATTTAGTTTATGTTACTATTTTTATGTATTCATGTTTTTTTTGATCATTTAACGCATTTGCACTTAATTTGATTTATATTCATTAAAATTTCTTTGCAAACTGCAGAGTGGTTCTTCCCTGCTTCTTTTTGAAAGTGACTTGATGTCATCCTATGATTGATGAGCAACTGGAAACTGCCAGATAAGTTAAGGGTCATCTCTGGCATTAGGAAGTTGCTTCTGGCTTCTTCTTGGCTGGTTTCTGGTCATTCCCAGTGTCTCCTGCTTCACCTTCTCTACTGCTGTCTTAGAAACTAGAAATCTATCTACAGCAGAATGTTCTAGACCTGCTGGTCTATATGACAACCCTTTCAACAAAAAGGACCACATTAACAAGGTGTTGAAACCCTAAGGTTTTAGATATTCCCTTGCCAGCACTAAATAAAATCCAGTACAGTATTAAGCAATGTGGGAAATGACCAAAATGAGCACCACCTCCTGTGATTTAGGGAAACAAAGTGGGCTGCTGTCATGGACTCGTAACATACACACTCACCCACACACACAGTCACCAACACGTGTGTCACCACATCTGTAGGCGTCCTGCGGCGAACAATCTCAGCACACTGTTATGGCAGCAGTCATGCAAAACAAGCTCTGTACGTTTCCTAGAATATAAGCCATCTGGCTAAGCGGTTGTCATGCAGAATGCTCTCCTAAACAAACACAGTTGGTATTCAGTGACTGGATATCTTTTGTTGATCACACCACTCTCTGTAAATTCTAGACACGGCCGAGGGTTGTCAAACTGCAGTCCTGGGGGGCCGGAGCCCTGCACAGTTTTGGGTTTCCCCTCATTTAACACACTGATTCAACTCCTTGTGCTAATTACCATGCAGCTATTGAGCTGAAAAATTTGTAATTTGTGGTAGAACAGAGAAAGAACTAAGCTACACAGGGCTCTGCCCCCCCGACTGCGGTTTAACGCCCCTGCTGTAGAGCGTAAACACCCCAAGAGGGAAACCTTTTCTGAGATACTGGAATCAACTTATACTGGAATCAAGTTATAGTCTCATTTTGGGTGATTCTGGTCCAGAGAGTAAAAGTCCAGACCGGGATTTTGTTTCACCCAACTAGATGAATGTTCTGTGACTGTGACCCTTTATGCTAAACCGATTGATTGAAACAAAACCTTGGTCTGGACTTTTACTCTCTGGACCTGAATTACCCACCTCTGCTCACCATATCTTAGACCACACATTCTTATGATGATCTGCACAGTTACCGAGCATTTTGACCCTTTCTGCGTTCAACTGTAGCCGCACATTTTGCTGCAGCATAAAGAAGGTGTACCTACGACACTGGCCAGCGGGGGGACATACCATGTCTCCAGCATGAGGCTGGACAAATTTAAACATTTAAACTTAGCTTTTCATTATTTCATTGACTAATTAATTTTACAATAATGTGTTTTAAGACTTGCTTTAATCTTCTAAGATTTACATGTACATCAATCATAAAAACCTTCATAAATTCTTCTTAAAGTCCTACTTCCGCATTTCTGAATTTCCTATTTGCTCTAACCAATACCCACTTCAAGGTTCCAGAGTTTACTGCAATATACACAATGAACAGTCACACTAAACAATGAAAATATTACTCTGTAGCTTTTTGGCCACCCATTGAATACAATATAAACACAAAAGAAGCCGTTTCAATATGACAATAAATATAAGTACAATAATAATGAATAAATAAACACAGCACAATGTAAGTAGTTACTGCAATGTAACGATAACTCAAATATTGTATTAAAAACAAGAGTAGCTAGGCAAGAGCTAGGTAACTGGCCAGTGATGTGCACCAATTAAAACGGACACACAATAATCTGATGGCATGATTCACACTTGAAAGGCCAGGTCATTTATGTATTACAGTATAATGGAGAAGTGCCCGCCTCTCACATACTGATGGGTGAGTAGCATCCTAGTGACTCAGGCAAGAGTTTCTCAACAACTTGAGGCTCATAGAGTATAAGAGCGGAGGGTCTCACAGACACGGCACCAAGGAGCAGCAGCTTCAAGCTTAACATGATGCCTTACAGAGCGACCATCTTCTTCTGCCTGGCCATAGCGGTTCGCTGCATCCCGCTGTCACGAAATGACGCCAGGGACCCGGACGAGGACGTCGCTGAGGTAAGACTCCCTAGTTACGCCACCAGGCAAAAGTTTAAAGTTAACCGTTTCATCCCACGAAATAGAGCAGTATTTAATGTCCCTTGTAGAAAGAATCCTTCGAATTTTCTCTGCTGTTGTAACTGATACAGGAGGTTACATTGATGAATCAAAGATTTTACATTTTTTTGGTAATAGAGGTACTCAAGTGGTGAACATTTGTTAGCAAATGATATTGAGTGTATTTTTAGTAAGTGTTAATTGGGTAACATGCATGTGTAGAAAATTTCTGTCTGTTTTTGACTGGTTATGTACTCAACAGCCTAAATTTGAGATGTCCTCAATAAACCCTTCACACAAATGCGACCATAATTCCAATATCCAGCTATTATCTGCTGAGTCCTAAGATGCCAACTACAGTCCTGCTTAACCTGCATGGTCTCATTATCCTGCATTTACTAATGCTCTTTTACAGACCTACCTGAAGAAGTTCTACGAGCTAAAGGACAATCCAGATAATAGAATTTGGCGCTTCAATCCATTCACCCTGAAGCTGAAGGAGATGCAGCAGTTCTTCAGGCTCGAGGTGACAGGGGTAGTGGACGACAAAACGCTGGAGGTGATGAAGAAACCCCGCTGTGGGGTTCCAGATATGGCTGAGTACTCCACCTTTCCAGGGAATCCAAAGTGGCCCAACAACAATGTGACTTACAGGTGAGTGAGACCCCAGTGTCAGTGTGCAAGATGGAGGAACTTCGAGGAGAACCAGGTGTGATCTGGGCTGCTGACACATGAGTTTGCTTCCCATCTTCCAGAATCGAGAACTACACACCTGACTTGCCCGTGTCTGAGGTGGACCAGGCCATAAAGAACGCCCTAGATGTCTGGGCCAGGGTCGCTCCTCTGCGTTTCACACGCATTAACTCCGGTGTGGCTGACATCATGATCTCCTTTGGCAGCGGAGGTAGGAACTTCAACAGTTGCCGGCTGCCCCTGTGCACTAAACTCCCCGTGAAAAGACAAAGGTTAATTCACAAGGGCTTTTGCATGATCTGTTAACAAAACACAAAATACTGTTAGATGTTTACAAGAGAAAGACATCCTCAGAGACTGAACCACTTAAGGGAGACAGATAAAGAGCTTTAAGGGAAAGTATGTTTAGACTCGCATTTTGGTCTGAAAATCACGCTCGTCTAGTATTTCTCTTAGACAGTATGCAGGAACCGGAAACATAAACCACACATACAGTCTCCTCCTTTCCACATTAAGACAATTTGCATTTGTGTCATTAGACCACGGAGACCCTTACCCATTTGACGGACCCGATGGCACCCTGGCTCACGCTTTTGCACCTTCCGTGGGCCTTGGGGGCGACACTCATTTCGACGAGGATGAGACTTTTACCTCTCACACTACAGCAGGTGAGCCTTTCCGGTCCCTCAGGGACCAGGAACACAGGAAATTCCAATGAGGTCTCACAAAGGAAGTTTCTTCACCGAGACTCCTTTTGTTTCAGGGTACAATCTGTTCCTGGTGGCAGCCCACGAATTTGGCCACGCCCTTGGCCTGTCTCACTCCACGGACCCTGGGGCTCTTATGTACCCAGTATACAGCTACAGAGACCCAAGCACCTTCACACTTCCCTATGATGACGTGAAGGGAATACAGTCAATTTACTGTACGTCTGTACAACTTACCCACAATGCATTAGTTGTGTCGAACTGTGCTGGATGTGCAGTGCTACATAACCTAATTTGTCATTTGTAATCACTAGGCCCCAATGTGAACCAGTGTGGCACAGTCCCTCCACCTCAAACCCCCGATCCTTGCGACCCAAAACTGGTCCTGGATGCCGTCGCATCTCTGCGTGGAGAGATGATGTTCTTTAAAGACAAGTATGTACGATTCAAATCTGAGACCAAGTACCTGATAAATGGTTCATGTTCAAGGAGATGCTTAAGGTCAAGTACTAATAAATGTATAGAGTGTTATGGTTTTATTTCATTAAATATTATATTGTGCATGAAGCTTTATCTCCGGGATGTAGTGCAGTAGTGGAAACTATCTTCCTCCTCCTTCTCCTCAGGTTCTTCTGGCGTAGTTTGCCCAACAGAAGCCAGAGAGAATTGCACCTCATCGCAAGCTTCTGGCCAGATCTTCCCAACAACATTGATGCCGCCTACGAGAATCCCAGCCTAGACAGGGTGCTCCTCTTCAAAGGTGAACAGCAAGATAGGAAAAAGCCTTTGGTGATGGCAACTTGTGCTGATGTGAAGTGTACTGTCGACTTATACTGCAAAGATGACCTTACAGCCTGCCCCTCGCCCAATCCACAGGTAATCAAGTCTGGGCTCTGTCAGGCTATGATATTGTGCCTGGCTACCCGAAAAACCTCACCAGTATGGGTCTGCCAGCCAGGCTTCAGAAGATAACTGCCGCTGTGTACGACAAAGAAAGCAGAAAGACGCTGTTTTTCATGAACAAGCACTACTTCAGGTATGTGCAGCGGACAGTGATACTGCCGTAGACGCACTGCATCGAATCAGATTTTGGCAGCATTTTATCGCTGTTGGGAACAATAAGCAGTAACGAAATCCATGTCGATTTCTGAGTATTTGCAGCTGCAACCGTTTCCCGGATAAACATGATGACTGTGCAACTATATCCTCTGCAGCTACGACGACAGTAAGGGCAAGATGGATAAAGGCTACCCCAAACTGACGAAGAATACTTTTCCAGGCATGACCGAGAGGGTTACGGCAGCATTCCAATACCACGGTGGGTGCCATTTCGGGAGTCCTTAAGCAATCATATAAAGGCACTGTTTAATGCTTTTTTGAAACGTCAGATCGCTCACTAGCAATATATTGTTTTGCAGGGTTCACATACCTGTTCAGTGGTCGGTGCCTATACGAATACAGCTACCAGAGCCAAACATTGCATCGCGAGATTCCCGGGACGTATTTCCTGAACTGCTGAGACTCAGAAACACATCTCCAAGCAGCTTCCTGTTTTTCCTACCAATATTATTTATTGCAATGCATTTTTAAATATTAGGACTGAAGCCATTTAATTACAAGAAGCGTCCTTTGCAATATATTTATTATAATTTCTGTAAATTATTTGATTTGTGATTTTTGTCTACTGCTTTTTTTTTTGGGGGGGGGGGGGAGATAAAAGTGATTTATCATTTATCAGTAACAGATTAAAAGTTGTGATTTTCCAAAAATAAAAAAAAAAAAAAACTTTACCAACAACTAAAACCTTGTACATCATTTAATATCCTTTGAGACACAAAACAACGCAGGTCATGTAGATAAGGGGCATAGAGCAGGCAGGTAAAGGAAGGTGACAATCCAACTGCACCTCCAAGAGACAACAGGGATTTATTTAAATACAACTAAAACACACCCAGTAAAATCTATCAAAAGAAACACACCACAAGAGATCAAAATAAAAACAGGATGGAAAACCACAGATTAACCAACCAAGTAACTAACCAAACACGACTAGGGGAAACCAAACAGATCACCATGCATATTCTGACACTAAGACAATAACCAGCTTTGAAAATTAACTGAGGCAAGAACTTAAATACACAAACCAGACTGAGCTAATGAGGACACATGAGAGGTATTAACTTAACAACCAATCAAAACGGAACGCAATACAAGCAACAGGTGAAACTAATGAACAGGGAGAGATCACAGAACCAGGAAAGTAAAACTAGAGAACACTAATCAAACACTGAAAATGTAAGACTGATACAACAAGTACAAAACACCAGATCCTACCCCAGGGAGGGGGCACCACGGATGGGAGAACTGACAGAAAACACTAGAAAAACCTAATCCCATAACTACAAACACTAAGGAACAAAAGGCAAACTAAATCCAGAACACGCAAGACTGTGCCATCCTCAAACCCAGAACCCCCATGTGCAGTGGTCTGGGAAAGAGGGAAAACACATAAGGCAAGAGTAGGACAGCGAGGGTGAAAGACGTCGATAAAGTTAGTTTGCGGTTCGTTTTTCACGTTACAAACGGCCATAAAACCGTATATATGCACAAAAAAAGTAGGAATTATGGCTTACACTGATAGACCTGATCTGTGAATTCAGAAAATACAAATACATTATTTAAAAACAGCCTTTAATGTATTTTGGCCACTAATTTTCATTTGCTTCTCACGTCAAAACCAGACCTCCTATGACTCCAGAAGCATCTCATATTAAACATCCTGATTTGTGAAAAATTTCACAACTGATCATTTGTCCGTATGTCACATGTAAACCCATAAAAATCACATTGAAAAACACGTGTTTTAAGGAGTACGGGACAGATAGTTCTTAAGATGAACCAACAATATAGCCCAAATACACACATTTTAACAATTCCATTCATCATACATGCATTAAAACTGGTTAAAACTGACCAAGATGACCTGTGATGGTCAAACAAGGACCTTCCACTCCTTCATATACCTTTCAGACACTGACATTAATTTGTTAAAGCTTTCGCAAGTCATATTTTATGAATTATGACTGATTAAAGACCCTAAAAATTACCAATATGACGTCTGACTGACCAAATCAAAACTTTCACACCTTCAGTTACCCTAGAAGGACTCACCCTGGTTTGTGAAAGTTTTCACAAGTCATATTTTATGAGTTATGACTGATTAAAGTACAGTAGTATTTATGGCGGATCAAGGTCTCAGCCTAGGTGCATTTAAAGGCCTTAAAAATGACCAAGATGACCTCTGACTGACCAAAACAAAACTTTCACACCTTCATCTACCTTTCAACAACTCATACTTATTTGTGAAAGTTTTACAAGTCATATTTCATGAGTTATGAAATATTTAAAATAATTATGACTGATTAAAATCCTAAAAGCCTACTGCATGATCTGATCATGGTCCTGAAGTGGAGAACTTCATCCTGAAAATGTATTCAATTAATTACAACAATCCCTGATAACACAATGTGACTTTTTATTTCTATATCATTCAGTTGTATCACTGTCACAACAATCTGGTTACTACGTTTCTTCTAAATGCCCTCTAATGGAGTTTATCCTTGACTCCATCGCACCCCTTTCTTGCTCTTTTCTGTTTAAATGAATCTGAATTTAATTGAAATTTTTATTTAAATTCTTTCACGTATTGGACTACAGCTCTCAGCCAACACACAATCTCACAAGTGAAATAATTGTAAATGACACATGTAATTAATTAATAATTTTATTATTTATTTTATTATTTATTTTATTTCTAATGGTAGATAATAATTCATAGCGCATTTAATTAACAATATTTGTATTTTCCATTTTAAATAATTCATGACACATTTAAGTAATAGTTTCTCTTTACATTTTCCATTTTAAACAATTCGTGGCGCATTGAATTAATTCATTATTGGTGTATTTATTTTATTTTGGCATTCTTAGTCCTCCATGGTAACCGACATATAACTGCTCAAATGCATACATAATTCAGCTATCACTGTCATATATACAAAAACTTAAAAGTTTGTTAAAACCAACACTTTTACGCAGTACAGTTTCAAGTTCGTGCATAAGCCAGATGCCGTTGAATATTTAAGATAATGCAATTTTTAAATCATGAAAGTAACATACACATTTGAGAACATCATAGCCACGTCTAGAAATTAAACAATGAAAAGCAGCATCTTACTCGGGTACACCGATAATACTTTAACATGGGAAACATGAAGCGAAAGCTTTCGTCGTTCAATATTAAGGTCGCGCTTTCTGCTCTGCGACACAACAGCACGGAGGTAAATTAGCTCAAACAGGTCAGGAAAAAGTTGGCTTTAAGCCTGCGCTTGAGTGCCTTGCTGCGGGCGTTGAACTCGTACATGTTCGATCCATTCAGCAGATAGATGAACTCTGTAAAGGGGAGCGATTAATAGCGCTGTATTCCCAGGCGGGATCACGGTGGCTCACTGCTAACCATTGGAAAGTTTTTCTAAATGATTACATACACATATGTAATAAGAACATTCAGATATGTTGCACTTGATCTACACTTCTGGTCACCAACTGCTTACACCCACCCAACTCAGAAAACATGAAACAATCTCCCATCATGCATTGCTCCACTAAGAGCCTGGTTTCATGTTTCTATACACCCCCCAAACGTTTAAAACAGGGCTGCCCAACTCCAGTCCAGGAGGGCTGGAGCCCTGTGTAGCTTAGTCCACCATAAATGATTCAGCTCAACAGCTGTGTGGTAATTAGCACATGGAGTTGAATCAGGTGTGTTAAACGAGGGGAAACCCAAAAATGTGCAGGGCTCCGGCCCCCCAGGGCTGGAGTTGGACACTCCTGGTTTAAAAAATAGCGAGTGGCATCAAAAGATCGTAGCTAGGTAGCTGATTAGCAGAAGGTACCATATCAAAATCTCCTGAACGCGTTTAGCAGAGTGGCGGTTTGTGATCACTATGGGGGAGTCCCACAGAACAGGATTTCTTGGTTAGTTGGGTTAACTTAGCTAGAAGTATTGATCACTCAATCAGAGTTTAGATAAGGAGCATCCCTATTGGACAATTATGACTTCTAGTTTAAGTTAACCCAGCTAAGTGAGAAATCCTTCTTTGTGGAACACCCACCCCCAGGATGCGTTGAACAGTGGGAAATTCTGCAAGCAGGTCCACTTGCTTTAAATAACAAGAGTATCTGTCATGATTAAAATGCATCTTTTACCAAGGGGGGTGATGTATATCACAAAACAGGATTTCTTGCTTAGCCTGATAACTTGTTGGATTTAAGGTTCCCCAGTTTAAATAAACTTTATCTTCGTTCGTGTACATTTAGCCCAGACCACCTCAAATCCGACAAGTTATCTTGCTAAACCAGAAATCCTGCTTCATGATACAGGCCCCTGCACTGTGCTATAGACTTCCAAGGCATTTATTTATTTGTTTATTTACATGATTATTCATGATTATGTTCTTTTAGTAGAGACAGTTAGAGTGAGGTTTGTCTGGATACTGCTGGTCAGCAAAGGATCTTGTATAGACATGTAGGTAGTTAGTTGACACTCACCTTTGACTTGAAAAGCAGCCGTGACTTCCCCTTGCATGCCTTTGAAATCATTGGCTACAGGTTTGGGGTAACCATTGTCCATTGAATTAAGGTTACCACTGTAGCTACAGGATCAGGAAGAATGGCACCGTTAGCAGCAGGTAAACTGAGGTCAACACAGGTGATACAAGCCTAAGATCAAATCATGCTGAAGCCAGTTCTGTCCACAGTGCAGGAACTTTCTGGCCGTGAGCATAAATAAGTGTTTCATACAAACCTGTAGTATTGGTCATTGACGAAGATCAGCGTCTTTTTGGTTTGTGTGTTGTACACAGCAGCGGTGATTTTCTTAATAGTGGCTTGCAGGCCAATCTGGCTGATGCGTTTCGGGTAGCCTGCAGCAATGTCGTAGCCGGACAGAGCCCAGACCATATCATCTGCAAATCAGGAGAACAAAAACTATGGGGTTTTCTTAACAGTGCATGTAATATCGGCGCAGGTTACTGAAGCCTTTCGCTTCTCCTGCAGTTCACCTTTGAAGAGGAACACCCTGTCCAGGCTGGGATTCTCGTAGGCGGCATCAATGTTGTTGGGAATATCTGGCCAGAAGCTTGAGATGAGGTGCAATTCTTGCTGGTTGCTCTGGGGCAAACTACGCCAGAAGAACCTGAAGAGGAGGTTTCTCTTCAAGGAGATGTTCTAACAACTGAGACAGTCTCAGACTTAATCATACAGTACATACCTGTCTTTAAAGAACATCATCTCTCCACGCAGAGGTGTGACAGCATCCAGGACCAGGTTGGGGTCACAAGCATTCGGTGTTTTAGGTGGTTCTGGATTTCCTGTTTTTCCTGTACTTGGTGACCAGAAACAAACAGTGAGCCTGTAGCACTTTATATCCAGAACAGTTCAGCACAACTGATGCATTGTGGGTTCATGATACATGACTCACCGTAAAGTGACTGTATTCCCTTCACGTCATCATAGGGGAGCGTGAAGGTGCTTGGGTCTCTGTAGCTGTATACCGGGTACATAAGAGCCCCAGCGTCCGTGGAGTGAGACAGGCCAAGGGCGTGGCCAAATTCGTGGGCTGCCACCAGGAACAGATTGTACCCTGAAACAAAAGGAGTCTCGGTGAAGAAACTTCCTTTGTGAGACCTCATTGGAATTTCCTGTGTTCCTGGTCCCTGAGGGACCGGAAAGGCTCACCTGCTGTAGTGTGAGAGGTAAAAGTCTCATCCTCGTCGAAATGAGTGTCGCCCCCAAGGCCCACGGAAGGTGCAAAAGCATGAGCCAGGGTGCCATCGGGTCCGTCGAATGGGTAAGGGTCTCCGTGGTCTAATGGCACAAATGCGAATTGTCTCAGTGCCTTTTCACGCGGAGGTTAGTGCACAGGGGCAGCCAGCAACTGTTGACATTCATACCTCTGCTGCCGAAGGAGATCATGATGTCGGCCACACCGGAGTTAATGCGTGTGAAACGCAGAGGAGCGACCCTGGCCCAGACATCTAGGGCGTTATTTATGGCCTGGTCCACCTCAGACACGGGCAAGTCAGGTGTGTAGTTCTCGATTCTGGAAGATGGGAAGCAAACTCATGTGTCAGCAGCCCAGATCACACCTGGTTCTCCTCGAAGTTCCTCCATCTTGCACACTGACACTGGGGTCTCACTCACCTGTAAGTCAAATTGTTGTTGGGCCACTTTGGATTCCCTGGAAAGATGGAGTACTCAGCCATATCTGGAACCCCACAGCGCGGTTTCTTCATCACCTCCAGCGTTTCCTCATCCAGTACGCCTGTCACCTCGAGCCTGAAGAACTGCTGCATCTCCCTCAACTTCAGGTTGAATGGACTCATGCGTCGATTATTTGAGGACGTATTCACATTTTTCAGGTCAAAGAACTTCTCCAGGTAATCCTAAAAGAGCCATAAAAAAATATTAGAAGTGAGATGAAAATCTGTTTCAGGTATTTATATATATATATGTACCTCCAAGGAAACCCCGAGGTTGAGAAACGGACGAGATGGGAGCCTTACCTCAGCAAAGCTGGCGTTGGACCCCGTTGGCAGGGGAGCAGACTGTGCCGCAACTGCCAGACAGGCGAAGACGCACAGTGTGCCGGCCCTCATGTTTCCCGACAGGCGCTGGGGTGCCGCTGTGCCACCCCTGGGACTCTGTCCTCTCTTAAATACATCACGCGTCACATTGAGCAACCTGTTGAGTCACCTGTCCGTAAGTGGCTTTACGAAAGCACCGGAAGGGGCTACTGTGAAGAAAGATGTTATTGACATGAATTTATTTCCCTCTTACTCATTTGCTGCACTATTTATTCAATGGGACTCGGGGCAAGTCACAGTAGCTGGCCACAGATACGTTCTTTTGGTGTATAGGTTTCTTGTTTCACTTGTTCAGTGTGACTCGCTATTTGATTATAAATTTGTCGTTTTCGAGGTGATATCAAACCCTTAAACTGCAGTTTACTGCCCACTGCCAGCAGATTTGCGACTTTTGGGCTATCCGGCTGACGTTAGCTACTTACAAAGTCAGTCTGGGCTCACAAAGTCATAACCAGCTTGTGAACGTCCCCCTGGATTCAAAACAAGACAAGTCCAGTGGACTTTATTGTCATACTATCCATGTACAGGTACACAGCAGCATGTAATAGCACATCCCCAGGACTGCGGTGTGACATACAAATGGCAGTGACAGGGGGAGGATTTTCATAGGACTTAAAGTGCAAAACTCATGACAGAGCAAAAAAACGTGGGCTGGACACAAGGATTTATATACCTAAAGAAATGTGGATGTATATAAACAAAAAGTAAGACAGCTGCATAACAAAGTGGAATAAATCCAGTGGCTAAAATGAACAATTGATTGATAAAGAATATCTAAATAACAGAATAATAATAACCATAACTTAAAGGGGTATGTAGTAAAAAGTTAATGTCACCTCCGATTAAAATGAATTCTCTGTATAAAACAAATTGTAATCAGCGATTGCTCTGTGATGTCTCTTGGTTTGCCTGTTATGTAATATAATTTAAATTTTAATAACAGTTTTAATGAAGAGTCCATAAGTTTCTGCCAGGCTCGGGGTTATGAACAGGGTGAGTCATGGATTCGTCATTAAGGATTCACCAAGAATATGATGGAATCTTCCTCTGTTATTGCAGCTTTTGTGTTCATGTGGGACAGAACAACCATGCATCTGTTGTTACAATCATTTGCTCATCCAGTCACAATATAGGGCTTGGGATCCTTTTGTGTTGTAATGATCTTCCATTTCTGTTTCCAAAACCATTAAGCCTGTTCACTCTTGTCCTCTCGAATGTGTGTGTTTTTTGTTGCAATAGCAGCCGTGAGGATTTTTAAGCATTTAAAAAAGTCTCCATCACTACCGTATGTCACAATCCACCGTAAAGTACATTAATGACAGCACTTTCGATATAAAAAATCTGTCTAAACTTATAGTCCTTATTACTTGCATGTTATTTGATTCTGCTCTGCGAATCAACAGCAGGATTAGACTAATTTCCGTGACACTGTCTTTGCATTTAATCAAATATCAAGCCTTGTTGTGTAGTAAGTTGTGTAGTTGTAATCAAGTTGTGTAGTAAGTATTAAATGAAATGAAAACAGTTTACCTTTGGCACCAGGAGCTAAATTTTCAGGATGTTTCTGTTATTTACATGAAGATGGGAATCAGGTTTCTAGCATGGCTACAATGGATGGAGGAACCAGAACTCTCAGATATGAGAGGAAGAATCACACCCCTGTAAGGTTTGGACATATCGTTTCCACACAGGCAGGCCGCTGCCGTGTCTTGCTGCGGCTGCAGATATGTAATTGTTCTAGTGGCCACCCGCAATTTCCTCACATTGCATTTGGTTCTCATCTGTTATCAAACTCACATCATGGTTAAGTAAAAGCACACCGTGTCAGAGAACCGCGCTTCCAGCAAAGACAAACAACACGTTTGCCAACACAACACATTCCTCAGTTTTGTTGAAGAAATTATTTAAGAAATATGCTGCAATGGAAGGTTGTGAAAGAATGTGAAATAAAAAAATCTTACCCAATATTAATGCAGGATACCACTTGATCCATCAACAAACCGCTGTTAAAACTGTGCGGCAAAATAATCAGTCAAAATGATTCTAGTTTTATATAGCAAACGTAAAGTACAATGATTGAACTTGCACAAGAGTTTTAATTTGGATGTCCAGCATTAACCTGCACCAGCATCGTCAGACAAATAGCAACCAGAAGTCACCTGTGTCCAGCAAGTTAAGAAAAGAAGATATTTAATCATCTGAAAAGCCAGAAGGTGGAATGTTAGGGAGGCAGTAGTGAGAAGGTCTATGTACAGAATCTTGTATATTCTTACTTTGTATTCACCCATCAAACCAGCCATACATGCTCTAACACCTTATCCTGTTTACGGTGGTGGGAATTAACATTCCGAATTATTTGTTCGATGTTTTCCCCCAAGTATAGAAGATTTAATTATGTATAATTTTTCCTTAGAAGAATGCTGTCACATTGGATTATGCTCCCATTTGCAGATACCCATAGAATGTCTCACACCCACATGACTGAACACCTAGCTGAACATCTCTGGCCAGTTACCCCGACTCTCCACATGGAGTGCGGTTGTGTTGACTGGACAATCCTGTCAGTGTGTTTATGACATGCTGCAGAGACTCTATCCCCGAATGAGTCGCTCAGGGTATGGCAGCTCTTAGGCCCGAAGACGTGAGGCCACGTTCGTTGTAGGCTCTCTTCCAACACCCAACGTCGCTCCTCACTTAAAGTACTGAAATGCTTCAAGCTTCTTCCTTCATTTCCACACCTAGCAGGTCCAATAGTTAAATATCTCACAATCTGCTTCGTTAACCAGGCCCCAGTGCAGTTTTGCCCATTGACCACTAATGCCATGCTTAACGTGTTCTGCCACACCAATCAGAATGACCCATTCACTCTTCTCCTTTTGTTTATATACTTCATTTATATAACATGCTTATGCAAGTAAACAGCTCAGGCGCCTTTGATCAGATTCTACTGGTTTCCACAACTCTGTTTTTAATCCTATGGGCAGTACATTCCAAAACTGTATGAGTAAGCCATTGATGACACAGTCAAGTGCAGATAATTCCAGGGTGTTGCTGGAAATGTCCTTTATAGTGGGATTGCCCTGGGTAAACTCCCTCATGCTCTTAGTCACAAGGTGTTCAGGTGGAGTAAGAAAGGGCAGCCATGTTCAAGGTTAAATTCAGGGGTGGGATTGGCATTTTACCTGATGGATCAAGTGAAAGATCAAGCAGCGTCCCTGTTGGATCCTTCTTGTTGTCTAAGGTTGAATCTAAGGAAATCCCAGAGTTATGTGAGGCACAGGCCCTGGTACCAAGATTCTGGAATAAACAACATCAGCAGATCATTTATCCAAAATTACATGACCCGGGTTCTGCAGTTTCGAGCAGCGAATACACCTGGGCCTTTTGAGGTACTGTGGAGTAATAGTTCTCCACAAAAAGCCAGTCCCTCGGTTCTGCATTGAGGGGCACAGGCACCCACAGGCAGAGGCAGCTTGCCGATATGAAATCATCATCACTACAGTTTGCGTCTCTTTTGTCCACACTGAGGGGAGAGGCGTCCCAGCATCCCTCGACCCCTTTAAAAACTGGCAGCTTCGCATAGGAGATGCCATCAGACGGGCAGTGTTTCCGGGCATTTCTCTGCCAACCAGCACACGTTAAACGAACTCACGGCCGGTGAAAAATAATAATTAAAAAATAATTATGCTCAATTTTAGATAGTTACGGTTAAAAATCTGGACACATTTTTCTGTTTTTAGCTCTGTTATTCACCAAGGCCTCAAGGAAATGAAGTAAGACATATTAAATATTACACTGGCCAAAAAAAGTATTGAACATCTCAATTTTTTCTTATATTTTAGACTCTTCAAAATATTCAGTTTGATTTTATTTGTACAGTGCATTTTCACAACATTACATTGTGTCAAAGCCCTTTACAATATCCCAGCCCAAAGCCCCCAGTGAGCAGCCAGAGGCGACAGTGGCAAGGAGAACCTCCCAAGGATGAAGAAACCTTGGGAGGAATCAGACTCAGAGGGGGAGCCCATCCTCCTGGGGGCAGCAGAGGAAGCGCTAACCCTAACCAGACTCAGAGGGGGAGCCCATCCTCCTGGGGGCAGCAGAGGAAGCTCTAACCCTAACCAGACTCA
>JABFEA020000068.1:3383996-3407448 GCA_019775915.2 Cyphomyrus plagiostoma
CCCCCGCCGCCGGGCCCCCCCCCGCGCCGCCCCCCCCCCCCCCCCGCCGCGCGCCGGCGGCGAGGGCCGGTCTTGGGGGTTAGGGTTTTAGGGTTTTTGGGGGCGTTGGGTTTTAGGGGTTTTTTAGGGATAAGGGTTAGGGTTAGGGCTATCGATTAGCAGTACGGTAGCCTAACTCGACAAAGTAGCTCAACTCGTTTCAGATTAGCGACCAATCGGTCATTTACAGGCAGGCATGCATTCTACAGCAGGGTTGCCTTTTTCGGCATAACACCTGTTGGTTATTGAATAGTCAGAATGTTCTAATACGACATGAAGAAGCCTCTCTATACGGCGGAAATACACATGCAATCTAGGATTCCAAGTAGTGCCCTTTGCTATATATAGCCTTGCACGCATTATCAATACGCACCGCTTTAAATTCACCTTAATTTCCGGAATAATCTTAATTTCCAGCCATGTATGCGACAACTCGGTGAAATTGCGGGTGACGTACTCGTTATCATCACTTGAATTTGTAATTAGGCATAATTGGTGTAACCGGTAAAAACGGAGCAAAGTATTGTAAACTAGACAAAGACACATTTGAATAGCAGCTGATTGTAGTTTGTAGCGCTGTATCGGCATCTCTCCCTGCGTCCGGAAGGCTGTGGGTTCACATCCTAAGGTCTGTATTGGAGTATCATTCTCATTGCTGAGCTCTTGAGCAAGACTCTTAACACTAGCCATCTAATCCCAGAAGATATTTCATGGGGAGCAACACGCCGAGTGTGAAAACCCTTGAAATTCACAAATTTTAATCTTAATTTAATATTTATCGTGTGTTAATTTTATCCGACAAAACAGCATGTGTACAACGGTACATATGGCTTCTGTGTGACTTCTTGTGCATTTCCAGGAATAAAACTCTCCCTCTTCAAAGCAGGACAATTTGTATCGTTATCGGGACAAATTAAAGCACCAGTGGCCAGATTTCAGCCGATTAACTCAAAAATGGCAATTCTCCTTTTAGGGGGCAGAAAATGCAGCTGTAGGTACCTGCGTTTTGTTTAGACAACATAAGCGGTGTTATTTCTACTACAAGTGTGACTCACTCGTTAAAAAAACAATCACCGCTCTTGAACGCAGGGGAAGCCGTCTGTCAAGATGGGCTTCCCCGTCTGCCTACGCGGGTTTATGACTCAAAGCCAATTCATACTGAAAATCCAGAACCAATATGTCATGTATTTTTAGAATCATGTAAGCTCATTAGGTTATATTGCTAAATACGAAACTAGCAACTAAGTGTAATTATTTGCATGATTAGAGCGCGTCTTTACAAAACCTGAAATCTGATGACCAGTATCAACGTGTATCGACTTTTAAAGTAGACCAAGATAATTCAGTAGGACAGGATATGCTGCTCCTGTTCAGATCAGACTGGCATGTTCATTTTAGCTTCAGATGTTGTGTCGTTGATTCTCTTGCCTTATTTGCATCGCACATTGTAATTTTCAGTATTTATAGGCATACTGGCGAACAGTCCCGGATGATTCCTCAGTAATTTCACGTGCGAAGACAAACATTCGTGTGATTAATGAAGGCAAACAATATCATTTAAAGACGTGTCGTACATGAAACCAGCTACAGGGTGTTGGCTTGACTTATAGGCTGTCCCATTTGAAAACCCCCCTCATTACAGCTAAGGCTGCAGTTCAGTGACCAGGCAGTACAATCGGTTCAGATCCCAGCATTGCGCAATTTGTTTCTTGAGGCAGAATTCTGATAGGATTACGCTATACACATAGTGTGCGGGAAGTGGAAGGCAGGACTACCATGAAATGACAGCCAGCAGACCTGAGATTGGCCCAGAACATTTCTTCAGTAAATACAAGCATGTGCCAAATAAAAATCAGTCCAAACATCTGCATCGGAAGACTAAAATCCACTACTCCGCAACAATGAAAGTAAAATACAAAATCCGTAAACATAGTTTCCTTCTGTTATTGAATCGAACCGATATTATCTTACAAAATCTCCCACGTGGTTGTACGCGCTTGTGCATGTGCACCAGTGTCACTGTTCACAGCTAGAGACCACGAGGGAAAAACAAACCAGATCTAATGTTAATGAACCACGAAAGAGGAGACTCCGCTCGGCTCCAGCCTAACTGAGCTCCTCTGTGCCGCCAAAGCCCTGGGGAGCGAGCAGGCGGCCGTCGCTCTCCCGCTGCCCAGCTGTCTGTTGGCGTCGCCACGAGCGGCGGTTGGCTAGCGCTGGCAGGTCCCGGCACGACGGCTCAGCTCCTCCACCTGGGCTCGGTGTGCACCATGGGCCACACGCTGCACAGGAACTGGACAGGAGGCATCCTAGTCTCTCATCGTTATCATTAACAGAGAACAGGCTACAAGAAGGCTTTCATCGTGCTGCCATCTGCTGTTTGCATCGTGAACTGCAGCCTGATAATACCAACCTTCACTCTCGGTCTTCGTCTGAGGTATGTGGCCCTCGTCTGGAGGCTAAGGAGGGCAGAGGGTTTTTGTCAGGTGGGGAGAGTCGTTTCGGGAGGACGCCGACCGTTCAGGCACCCCTGATTCACCATCACGCATCAACCATTCGCATAGGAGCACGGGTATCGATGAAGGCTTGCCGTTGTCATGTATTACCTCAGGAGGATGTGCAGGTGTGAACCGAGGCCTGTCAGGATGTGCCACCAGGCATGGAACTGGGTAACTGCCCCGATCAATGGGGGCAGGCTCTGGCGGCTCGCCCTGTGGAAGGGGCACATGGTCGAAAACCAAGCGTGAGGCCAAAATAAACTGCTCCGTCCCCAAGGTTTGGCAAAGGCTCCATTTATAGAAAATGACCAGCTGCGAGTTGCCAGGGAAACACCTTGACCCTGCCGATACAGGGTCTCTCTGAGGCCCTGTGCTCCCTACGAAAAATGATTACCTCAGACAGATAACCAACCCGATTGCAGAGGAGGTGTGTCCGAGCAACTAGAGGACCCAATTCTGCAATCTGATTGGTTCAGAGAGATAACCAATCGTTTTTTTTTTTTTTAAATCTGCCCTCAAGCAAGTAAAACCCCCACGAGCATCTCAGGCCTCTACCTTAGTGTGTCACACAGCAGGTTGTCCACGTTCCAGAAGACGAAGCCCAGGAAGAAGATGGCAAGTGAGGCGTAGCACAGGGACCTATGCCACGGGTACACCCTGCCAGAGCCGGGACGAGGACAAGCATTTATTTACACCTCTGTCATCCAGCAGCTGCACGTAAAAAAAAAAAAAAATAGCCCGTCTGGGGCCAGGAGGCACCACTGCGCCCCCTGCTGATCAGCACTGGAAATACAGCTCAGCTACTTACCATGTGACTATGTAGACAGACCGCAGGACCAAACAGCCCACCAGTATTCCATACATGACCTGGGGAGGGGAGGGGAGGGGGTCTCCATTACACCAAGCCGTTTAACAAAAGCTCTGTCCTCAGAAGCAAGCACCTCACTTTGCAAAGTACCTTCAAAGCACTCGCCATCCCAAGTTAAGTTAGGGGTTAACTGTTCAATAAATTTGCAATCCAAAGTGCTAATTTCTTTTTATGTAACGCCTTTCACAGCAGAGTGTCACCTCAATGGACTTGACAAGATTGTGTGGCAAGCAATTATTGCATCGTTTATTCGGAACGGTGCATGAATCCAGGGAAAAGGGGAAGAAAATGCCGGAAGACGATGGAGGACGGGATGAGAAACCTCCAGAGAGGCCTCCAAGGTCGACTTGGCTTTCGAACACCACAGAAAATCATGGAAAAGTAGGGCGTAAACTCAGAGTCCATTAGCAAACAAACCCCCACACAGGTCTGTGTGAACCAGCGGCTCCTAGGCCACGCCCCTCGGAGCTCGTAACCCTTTAAAATTACCCAGCAGCACTGAAAACAATCTGCCCTGAGGCGCAACGTCTCGACGTCCAGGACTGTCGTGACGGGGCAGACACTATTGCAGGGGCGTCACTACACACAAAGCTCTACTGGGGCACAACCCTTCCTCCACCCAACATCACCTATACAATGTTTTTTTGGAAAAATGTTTTTTAAAAATGCAATTTTGCTGTGGCACAGCACATAAATGCTGAGGCACGTGAGCCAGTTAAAGGGTTCTGACAGACTCATGCACTTTTCCCCTGTATGAACACAGTAGAGTAACGCCTTCCAGTCCTGGCCGGGGTTCGCTGTGCCTCTCAGTCTCAGCTACCAGCCACCCTCACGTGTTCGCCATCTCTGTGACCGCGAAATACCGTGTTTCGCACAATAACTTTTAAACTTCCCAGTGCCGTTAATTTTGCATTCGTCTAAACCAAAACATAGTGCTCCCAGTGTGTACAATAGTAACTTTGTACAAACAGGGGAATAATTTAGATGGTTTGTATATTATAAAAAGGTCTTAACAGGAAGTGAAAAAGAAATTTGACATGCAAAGTGTACAGTACAGTACTGTCTAGAAATTGGTAATAGACTTTTGATCTTATCAGTCTGGCTAGCAGACTGATTTAGGTTGAGGCTAGTTGATGGTGCCTATCATCAGCGAATCTTCACCCTTGTGAATGTGTTACTATATTACGGGGGGGGGAGGGCTGACCCACCTCCTTCAGTATCAAACAAGTGTTAAAAACGGACTTGGATCTCTGCCCAAATCTCTGTCAGATCCACAGCAAACAAAAGGGTTCAATTTCCTCAAGATCACAGCTCACTGACCTGGTGAAACACCGGCTCTTTCCACTGCAAGTACACCTACGAGGAAAGGGCTGCGCGTTAGTTACTGTAATACACGCAAAACGGGGCAGTCACAGCTGCGGACTGAGGATTGGACAGACGTTAAATCACAAGGCATTAAGTGTGTGGAGTTATTTGCAAACGTAACAGAGTTAATTATCACAAACACTCAGGTAAAAGGAATTGTCAAAGGGCAGTTACGTGACTGAAAAATTCAGTCATATCTATGAGAACAATAATACAAAATAAAACGTAATTGAAATAGCGCTGAAGTTGGCACACTCACCACAGTAACTGCAATGCTGAATCCTGCCAAAACTACGATTGGAATGTAATTTATAGAGTTCTCCTGCTTGAAACATTCGTATCTGCAATACAGACAAAATCTTACCCTGGAATAGCCACCGCACTTAGACGCAAACGCCCCGGAGGGTGAAAAAGCTGACAAGGTCTCGCCACTAGATGGCAGTCAAAACATGTAAACAAACCTGCCGTTCATTAAATACATATGATCGGTTCGCCACTGACGGCTGTAATATGCGATTTGACGCCGCACACGTTTCACAGAACTAACTAGACGAATCATTTCAGCGATTGGGAAACTCCGGTAGGTTATAGCAGGTTTCCGTGGGCGCAGTCGGAAGCATGTGCCAGTGGTTGTTTTTAAGTTCCACAGTGAGGTAACTGCTAGAAATCTACACAAGGATGATCAGATCTGAATGTGCCTGTGACAGTCAGCCTTTCTGCCTCCTTTTGGGGGGGGGGGGGTCTCTGCAGGTCAGCGGGTGTGCGGGCAGGCAGATGTGCACACTCACAGGCAGTAGAGGAAGACGCAACAGCTGTAAATCATCGGCAGCTCGTCGAGTAACTGCGGGACGGAAGGAGCGAGAGTGTGAGAGAGAACACGGGGAAAATGAAGACGCCGCAGTCAGCCACCCGGTGGAGGCAAATTGGCCAGTAAAAGCAGAAGCAACAACACCTTCCCCTGGAGGCCAGAGCGGGTTTTTTTTTTTTCCACCGAGTAAAAGTATAACATGGTCTCTGCTAAACGGCCTTATACACAAAACCTCTTTTATGGCTTTTGGTCTGCGGCTCAGCGATAGCAAGGCTGCAGGTTCAAATCCCCGGGTCAGCGGAGTGATGTCACCGCTGGGCCCCTGAATCCCTAGTGACTCTGGGGAACGAATGACTGATTTTTTGATGGTACATTGCTTTGGATTAAAGTCTCTGCTAATAAGTAAAATGTAACACACACACACACCCCCCCCCCCCCCCTCATTTTTAAAACCTAACCCGCTTATGGCAGAGATTTTCTGAAATTTAAAAGCGGTCCCAGGCTGTTTTTCCCTCCATAAAATTCCCACGGCCTCTTTGACGGCTGTCTTTCATGCAGGAACAGCTCACCTGCATCTCATACTGCAGTGTCATGTGGAAGCACCAGGACCCGATACCTACAGCTGCAAGACAGAAGAGGGCATTACCAGGCAGGGCCATTACCAGGATGCCAACCTGGGGTGGGCATTTGAGTGGGCACTAAGGTTCAAACTGGGGGGTTGCGATAATAGAAGTTTAACATTTTAGCAATTCTATTAAATCCCTAAATGACTGGTTGATCTGACTGGATGGGCACTGTCCAGCCATTGGCTGCCGGTGGCCACGCCCCTGTCCAATGACATGGCAGCCCAAACGCACCTGCAGGGGCCCCGATTTCGCAGGAAACCGAAGTCTTGGCCTGGCATGGCCAAGCCTTCTTTCCGCACGCAAGATCTGACACGCTGAGCAGCGGCGGTAACCCTCGTCAGCTTTGAAGGCCGCCGGAGCAAGACTGACGGCCCCCCGCCGAGCTCCTCCTGCTGGGTGTGTCCGCACACGCTGGCTGGCCTCCATGGCGCTCCCACTCCACAAAGCCCACGCACTCCCGACACAAGCCCGCGTTCCGGTACCGCATTCCTGCAACCCGGCACGTCACGCCGGGTTGGGTGAGGCTCCATGATTATTTAGGTCAAAGAATCACTGGTTTTTCACTGGAAATCAGTGACCAGTGGTCATTGTCATATGTGAGCTGTGTGACTAACAACCCACTTTCACTGCGCGTATGAGACGTATCAGCGTTTCACTGAGCTGTAATGTAGACGCAGTCGGTATCTAATCCATCTCACCAACTTCTTCTCAAACAAAAAGCAAGCAGATGTAACACAAGTTCACCCACGAGGCAAAGTTCTTTAAACCGGGGTTGTTATGGTGATTGTCAGATATGTCTCAAATTTCTTAAAATTAATATTAATCCACTATCGTGGGTGTTTGTGTATGCGTGGATTTTCTTTTCAATGCCATTAAACCAGCAGTCTAGTTTCATTTCAAAGAGCTACTGAGATTCTTCTGACAAGAAATATCCCTAAGAATGAACAACGAACAACTGAATTAAGTGAGAATAGGACATGAAGGCACTGCGGCGGCTGATAACCGGCTCAGCGTGGAGGTGAACGCCAGGCGAGCTTCAGAGAGACTCAAACTCACCAGCGAGGCCCAGGAAGGCGAAGACGTAGCGAGTCTCCAAGCCGTCCTTCAGCGTTTGCAGAGCGCCGTATAAGGGAGGTACAATCATGATGAGATTGCTCATGGTGTTCCCTACGAACCACAAAGTGGGGAGATCCTTTAACAAAGCATTTCTCAACCCAGTTCCCACGAACATCCTGACAGTCCACATTTTACTCCCAAAAAGGAGCAAAAATGTGTACTTTCTGGGGGTCCCAGAGGACTAGGTTAAAAAATGCTGCTCTAACACATACATACTGCCCAATACACTGGCTCATTAGCTGTATTAAACCACCTACAAAAACGTGGACATGGGGGACATTCAGTGTAGGCCAGCAGGGGGCGTGGTTCTCAAAGACAACGGAACCTCATTTCGGTTCGAAAGCATATTGCACACTAACGTAACAGCTCCAAGCAAATTGTTTATTGATTCCTCGAGGGAAAACAACCACATTACAGCCAATAAATTCGTGGCAGCTTCCAAGGCGCACTGTACTTCACGAAGACAGTCATCGCCTTGTATTCCGTAATTAAAGTTCCAGTTTAGAGCGTTGAGAGGCGGGGTCTTTTCGCACAGTTGCCAGCTTACACTCCTGAGAAACTTACTGCAGTTTTTTTGGATATCTGGTGAAGTAAAAGCCTTTAAAGTTTAACCCCTACAGCACTTGCGAGATGTTGGAGACTGAATATGCCTTCTTAGTTATATTCTTCTAATTGCATGTTTTAGTAATATCCTTTATAAGATCTGTTCCCACAGAGAGTAAAGCTAAACTCATAAGATCGGCTTCCTTTCCGGGCGGACGTGTGGGCTCAGGGTGCGTGCAGGTATGCAGCGAGATAAGCCGGGATAATATCGTGTGTGCAAAAACCTTAAAAGGTCTCCATTTATCGGAGAAAGAGAAGCAGGTTTCTCCGGACTCAAGATATCGATTGCGCCGGCGTTTGAGATCGCTAACGGGCGCCAGGGATATAGGTCCGCGCCGTGTATGTCACTTTAAAAGCAAGGCGTCACAGCAAAGCGGCGGTCTCACGTAGACGCAGTTTACTTTGTTTCAAAATCGGAAGGTGACGAATCGCGGTCGGGCCAGCAGGCGCCGAAACGCAAAAGTGAGCATTTTCACTCTTAATTGTACGACCGCGACGTTAATCGATTTGTGATCTGTACGGGTGCTGGTCTTCAATGAATGACTAGGTCACACCTGAGGGGGGGCACTGAAATCTGGCGATTGCAGCAGCCCTGGAAGGTACAGATGATGATGATGATGATTATGTTGTTGATTTTTATAATGATGATGATGATGATGGTGGTGGTGATGGAGCGACATACCCTAATGCACCGTGCGGCTCTGATCCGCAAATTCCGCGCCCCTCTTTTGCATGCCTCCCCGGCTCATCGTAACTCAGCCCGGGCACCGTGCGCTGTGCTGGCGCAGCCGAGCCAAAGCCTCACTCCGTGGGAGTGATCCGGAGGCAGGGCCCCGTCCAGGCGTAACATTGCATTTTCCCTCTGTGTAAAAACCATTAAAACACCAAAGGAGCGACCGCTCCTGCGTTTCCCCCGCCCCGGTTTTACTCACAGAACTCGGCGATGTAGAAAGACACGGCGTAGTTCTCTTCGCACCAGTCCAACGTGGAGGTCGGGCGGCCCCAATATCCCTGCCTGTCTACGGAGGGAGCCATGATGGAAAGTCAGCAGCCGGGCGAGTGTCTGCGGGAGGGGGGTAAATCCCGTCACTATGGCGACGGGCACAGAGGGCAGCGCTGGGGGGCATCACCTGCGCCCAGGTAAGCTTCCGCCTTTAGGACGCCGGCATGCTCCGGGTAATTACTACTGTCAAACGCACCGCCTTCCTCATTATATATGCAACCTTTTTACTGTCTCTGTCTTTTTACGCTTGTTATCTATTTATTTAACGCATTCGTCTCTTTATTTATGTGACATTTATTTACAACATGTCTGTTTATGTCACCTAAGTATTTATTGCCTTCGTCTCTTTACACACACACATATATAATCTATTTACTGCCTTCGTCAATTTATTTATATCAGCTACTTATTTAATGCCTACGTCTATTTTGCACTGAATGGATTACGTTACCATTTTCCCTTGAGAAAAAAAATATGTTGATTAAAAAAAACACTAAATCACTAATCCGACTTCCTTGCCGTGGTGTATTTATATAGGCCTAGACTATTTATTTTTTTGCTTAATCTTTGAAAAGCAAAGAGATTAAGTGATTCTGCTACTGAATAGGCTTATTGCGTAAGTAATTAAAAATACTTTAGCGAATAGGTGTGATCTGTTTGTGAATAGGTTTGAGAGTAGTTGGAATAGTTTCTATGTCAACAGCAATCCAAACTAACGCAGCTGTCGTCATTTTGTTACCGTCTGTGTTGTTCTGCCCTAAACCAAAAGAACCGTATTGTTTATTGGCAACTGGCAATCCTCTGAGATGTAGGCATATAGATCAAAACATCAAGGTTGGCACAAGCCTTTCTACGTATTAAAACACTTAAGGCAAACTGTATGAACGCTAGAGCTGTACACTTTGGAGACATTAAAGAGCCCATTATCACGGGGTAATGTCAAGACATAACACGCCCACAGTAACCAATTAAATGAGTGATGGCGTTTATATCGCGTGGAAAAACAAAATACTATCAGCTCAGGATAAAATAGTTACGCCTTCTTTCCCTTTGCGATTAGGAACAGCAGGTCCTTGTCAGTTGTCTCACTGTGTATGAATTGTACTGCTGGGAACCCTGATGGCGATTTCGTGGATGTGAATTTGGTCGACACTGGATACTGGATAGGCCTACTGTTGGACTTTCTGGGTAACACTGTATTATGTTACTTCGACTTAATCATACATGTGTTCATATGTATTTATGCTTAAATAAATGGGCAGCAGATTTAAAATAATATAACATCATAAATGGGGTATTTTTTTATTTCGCATTTCCTCCCAAAAGAAATATCTTCGTATTGCATTTTAAAATAAGATAAGCCTGTCCTGGGGCCTGTATCACGAGGCCGGATTTCTTGCTTAGTGTGATAACCTGTAGGTTTATGTAAGTGAACGCAGATGATGTAATTTTAATATCTAAATCCGACAATTTATCCAGCTAGGCAAGAAGTCCTGCTCCGTGATACTGGACCTAGTTGTCGTGTTTAATATTGACATTTGCCTTATGTGAAGGGGAAGAACAGCCATTTTCCAGTATTTCCAGTATATCCAGTATTTTCCAATATGGCAATCCTTGACTAATTCAACATGAAATATTGAACAATTTGTCATTGGAAAACACGTGTTTTTACACGTATTAGTGACGCTGCCCTGAAGAATAATACAAGTCATGGTGCAATGCCACAAAATTGCCACTAGAGGCCACTACAAACCCAACACCATATGGAACGCGAAAAAATACTGCAAAAATAACGGTTAAAGTTTCAATAGTTTCAGAGAAGCATCTTAAAATTCTCATGCTTAAGTTGCAGGGTAGGGGAGTCGGGACGTACGACAAACCAGAAGTGCAATGGAAAATGATGTGAAGACGTTCAGTAATTAGGAGTGGTATAGAACCAACTGTAATAAAATGTTTTGAATTTGAACCATTGTTACTTGATATATTATCTTGAGGTGTTATGTATTTATCTTCTCTGAAGTACAGAGGTAAACTGTTTTTTTAATGGGTGGGAAGTTCTTTCTGAAAGGAACTGAGAGCAAAGAGAGAAGGGTGGCCACTTAAGGTGCCTGGAAGGGCTGTAGCATTGAACTTTAACGTCCTTATTCAAGATTGAAGTATAATGGGTAAAATTCAAACCATCAGTCAAATATTGTCATGACCAGAAGGGGGCAATATACAGTGACAGGGGATCTAAGGAGAGCAACAATCCTCTCACCCACAGCACCACGCCCATCGCACTGCACAGCGGAGGCACCCACTCTCTCCATTAACTGCTGGGCCATTCTGCTTTACTTTAAGTGCTAGTTGACCATGAACTGAAAATCCATGTCCAGCCCTTTAATAGGAATTGTTGGCTACCCATTCCAGCACAGTCAGTCAAATCCACTTCTCTGACTCAGGCTGGTTATACCTGAATGCTCACATTCCGGAGATACCTACTACTGGTGGGACAGGCTCTGGTACACATCTGCCCTTTGACACACCACAGCACTATAGCGGAAATAAACTGGCGGCAGGCACACTTCTGTAAATGCCGTCTTGATTGTCAGTGTTATCATGATACACATTGGAGCAACAGGTACTGAGGTCCAGGGGTGGGGCCACAGGCCAAAGTTGAGAGCTGATTGGACCCTGGAGTGCCCAGTCCCCTATCACTCACCAATCGAAAACATACCATTGGTTAATAATAAGGTCAGCCTAACTCTATGAATGATGGCCCCTCTTATGCCCCCAACCTAAAAAAAAAAAATCCTAGAATCATTCCTGCTGAAGGTTGGGGGGGGGGATTCAGCTCAAAAGGATGCCTTGGAGACTCGGCCCAGACATGATAAAAATGCACTTAAATAATTTTACCTTTATTGAGAAAAAAAGAAATATCCACATCATTAAAACGTCAACAATACAGATGTGCTGCTTTGTTCAAATGGGAGATGACTCATTACCGCTCATGCGTAGGGGACAGATATTAGAATCCATTTTGGAAGGTCACATCTGTAAACATTACATCATCCTGTATCTAAATGATGTCACGGCCTTGTTAAGTCGCATTTGAATTTCTTGGATATGGACGTGTCAGTTATCACAGACTGATGCATTTCATGTCACTCACATGACACCGGCACGTCTTACCCCTCTGCCAAAAGCTCCCCTTACCCCAATTCAAATGGATCAGAATTCAACGAGCTCGCTGGGTGACTGATGCCTCACGCCGGCCCTCTTCTCAGGTAGACAAAGCAAAGCATCAGAACACGCTGCAGACTTCACATCTCAAGTCACAATTGATAACGGGCGGTCCGTGACGTTGAAGGCCTTGCCCACACCTACAGCTCAAATAATCAAACATGTTGAATTTCCAACTGGATAAACAAACAAGAGCATTGCTCTTATTGCATGGAAAGCAAGCTAAAGACTGGTATCTAGTCCACAGGATAGATGAGTCTGTAAAGCCAAAAGGTACAGATCATCCTGATCTACTTCATCTTACAATGAGCACAGAGACTGCCCCCTATAGGCAGATCAAATTAAAAGTCTTAAATTAAACTTGTGAAACCAAGTGGAACGTTTGCATGTTGTCAACCAGTTTTAAATTATAATAATCTTTTCCATTGTTCAATAGATGAGGCACTGTGTGAAACAAAGACCTTGTGTGACTTTGCGATTTATACTTTCAAATGCCTTTTACACAATAAATACAAACACCTACAAATTTTAATTATTTTCTACAAATGCATAAATATGTCTCGCGTGTTTAAGTGACGATAGTTCCCTAAAATGGAATCACTGTTTTTCACACGTTCATCATCCTGAAACTGTGTGTCACAGAATCAGCAACGTGGTCTTGGGAAAAATAGAACAATGATAAATATTCTGTTATCTCTTCCGGTTGGTCTGGACCACTTTTTTCTCCGCAAGGGGTAGACATTACGATGAAGGTGGTTCACAGAATCATGTTGTCACAGGTTAGCATCTCCCCCCCACTCATGGTTCCTATGTGCTGGTGAAACGAGCCCAGCCTGTGAGTCCTCTGGCACCGAATGCCGCTTAGCGTTAAGGTCCTGAGGCTCGGCAAGTGCTTCAAGATGTCCTCAGGCAAAGTGGTCACTCCAGAGTTGGAGAGGTTGAGCTCCTGCAAAGAGACCAGATCTATAAGAACCCCAGGGTCCAGAGACCCGAGCCTGGTGTTGTTGGACAGGTCAAGGACCTGCAGGCTTCTGAGGTCCTCGAAACTGCGGGGATGCAGGACGGACAATGCAGAGAGTCCAGCGAGGGACAAGTGGACCAGGTCTTTGAGCCCGATGAAGGAGCCCCGGGGGATGGCGGAGATCGGGTTGCCATCCAGATTCAAGTAACGGAGCGGGACTCCATGGAGAATGGGCACGGACGTCAGGCGGTTCCTCGCCAGGCTCAGGGTCTGCAGGTTGGGAGAGGCAGCTCGCAGATCCCGGGTGACGGTGGTCAGTAGGTTGTCTGAGATGTCCACATTGATGGGCCGGCCGTGGGCGCCAGTGGCCAAGGCGCCAAGCTGCAGATTCCGAAGGCAGTTGTGGCTCAGGTCTATGTCGGCTAAGGGGAGCCTGGTGAGCCAGCCCTCCTCCAGCTCCTCCAGCCCATTGTGGCTCAGGTCTAGGTTCTCCAGGTACCGCAGCTGGGCGAAGGCCCCGTGGTCCACCTTTGAGATGCGATTGTGGCTCAGGTCCAGACCCACCAAGGTGGTATAGCCAGGTCCTCTCAGCATGAAGCTGTGGACGGTACGCAGGGAGCCCGAGGACAGGTCCAGGTAAGCCGTGTCCAGGGGGATAGGAAGAGGGCCAGTACCCAGCTTCACACCACTGCAGTCCACCTTGGTCAGGCTGAAGCTACTGAATAGGCCATAGCTCTCCACCACACAACGACACCCAGGGTGGCAGTTCTTCACTGCTGCCACAAGGGGGAGCAGCGACAGTATAAAGTTGATACTTGGAAAGGCAGCCATGGTACTCTGGGCAAAGAAAATAAATATACACACACACACAAAAAATTACATCACACCAACACGCTTATCAAGAACCAACGCTTCAGCTGACAGATAAAACAGGGGCTGATTGCATGCTGTCACACAATCACATTGCATAACATGTGTGTGAGGTCAGAGTGGTAGAGTGCAAGATCCCCCAAGGACAAGGTGGAAATGCAGAGATTCTGCATCAACTATCTTACCAAAGAACAATCGCCACACGATTTCTGACCTGCTACTCCCCACCACTTGGGGGTGATGTGCCTCACAGCACAAATCCTGTTTCACACAGACAGTAACCACTTGTAGCACGATCTGTCCCAGCTCAGGGTGGTCAGTGGAGTAAAGGACAAATACTGTAGGCGGTACACCATTCTGCTTGGGGGGGGGGGATACTGGTGCAATAGCTTAACTGGGCATGAATTTCACTCCCACAAGAGGCCAGAGCACCGTTCCTGGTAGAGGATACGCTGGCGTGCTGGTATTAATTATTGGAATATAAAGCGATTGAGCAGGTTTCCTTCGACTATTAATGGAAGTGTTTTCTGAAACCTGCTGGACCATCCGCAACCATATCTTACACTATAACAAACCGCTGTAACTTTTACAATAAAATTCAACAAATTACCGTTTTATTATTTCGCAATCGGTAAGTGTATTTTCAATGCATTAGGGGTCATAAATTACATAGACCCATTCTAAGCAAAGTTAGGTTCATACCCCGTGAACGCGACTTACTGAAGGGGGCGCTGCTATTCCACCTGCAGGGCGGTTCTTCGTAGTACAGCCTCCCCCGGCGTCTGAACCAAGCAGCAAGTGGCCAGAGCCTTTATACCGCAAAGAAAGACACAAGGAGTGAGGGGAGGGAGCGCAAGCGGTGGGATGTTCCGCGTTTCGGGAACAAATGGCTCAGTCTGCATGCAGGCATGACTGAGCATAAACTGTATCATAAAGTTCATCTACAGGAGCAGTAGGTGAAGGTGTTGTAATTATACAGCTCGTGTTACCCGCGTTTTATGGTCGTTTACGTAACGATCTCTCCCGCACTGCGCATGCAAACTTGAATCTGCGGTGATATTATAGATCCTAATTGAACTGGCATAGAGGGGCTCCACAGATGCAGGTGAGGGTCACCTCCCTCAACACACACACAAACAGCCGTGAGACTACCCACCAGCCGCCACTGCATCCTAATTCACCCCACTCTGATAAATATGATTTAGCGGCAGCCCCTGAAATACCGGCCAGGATCAAATCCCAGATGCGTCTAGCTGTTCCCGCAACTCAGAAAAAACATCTTATTTCCCCCAAAAAAGTTTCAGTAAATCCGAAACTTCTAAACTTTGATGAATTTGCCAGATACAGTCCGATTGAACAAGCTACTTTTGTTTGACCCCTTAATGTTAACGACCGCTGTTTATGGTAGGTCTTGTCAGTGCAAAACTATCCCCGAACTGTGAATGCATATTCGATGACGACAGCATAAATCATGTGCGCCGTGAAATGTTTCTTTTTATAAGCATTTAATGAATCCATTGCAAGCCGAGCCAAAAGGAACCGAATGAGACGATCCAACTTCAAAGTGAAATGAGATCCTATAGTTACAATCTTCTTGTGTTTATACGGGCGTGTCCGCGTATCCGGCATAAACACGGCGTGCTTCGACACATTGTCTGTCTATAGATGCAGATCAATTAACTACAGCCTTCTTTTCAGACACACACTCATTCACCACACCTCTCCCGATTCAGCCCCAGAGGCTCACACCTCCACATTTGTCTCTGGCCGTTTGACGCTCGTCTGATCTCTCAGAGAAGGGTCCCGATATCAATGAAGTGATAAGCTGCGAGAATGGACTGTCCCTACATATCGATGCAGGCGTGCTCTAAACAACACTTATAATTACAAACATGTATAATAAGAGCAAGGGACACGTTGTACATGCGCAATGAGACTACTTTCCTAAACTAGTGCAGTAGATTACAAACCATGCCGCTTACGCCAAAACTTACTTAGCCTGCACCTCATCACGTATGCATGCTAATTAAGTGCGCTTACGCATGACTTCGGAACATCCATGCACGGCGCTGGGACTCTGGACAGGATGCTGGCTGTACACTCACCTGCTAAAACGGGATGATGGTGCTTCAGATGGAGCCTGACGCAAACACGGAGTCCCTTTTGCCCTGAGCAGGCAGCGCGGTGCAACACTTCGACACTGGTGCGATCCGCTTCTCCAGCGCTAACTATCGGAGGCGATCTTAACAGGCCACGTGGGTTACTTACTTTTTGAAAAAATCTCGCAAAACTGAGATAACCTGTAACTGCACTATACATGCGTGGCGCCGGCTTTCTAAACTCACCGAAAGCTGCTCCCCTGTTGCTGGATCGCCCCCCTTCCTCTGTGAAGCCACCTCCAGCATTTCTAAAGGACCCCGCCCAGCCTCTACGGATTTATGAAATTTACTTGACGCCTACTCGAAGAATAAACGGTACTCCCCCCGACAGTGTTAACCGCTTCTTCTCGCCCTGGTCAGATAAAAGTAGTCCAGGGTGCGACGGGACATCAAATTGTGCACCTAGCATGGTTTGCTGCTACAGGTTTATATTATTATGTTCACCTCCGGAGCTATCGAACCAGTCTTGTTTTTAAACTTTCCATTTGAGGGCATACAGACAGGCTGGAGATAAGACATAGTATAGATAGGAGTGAGCACTTCAGTTTTTTTGTTGTGAAGAACCACGGAAGAAACTCAGTTTATCTGATAGTTCCCACTGATAGGTTAAAAGCATACATTTTTCAAACAGGCACACAAGACGGGAAAAAATTACCACACTTTTGATCCAGAGGAAAGCATGCAGCAATTGCGATATAACAACTTGACAACATAGTTTAAAACAAATGTGCCTAACTAGGTTACCACTCCACGGTTTTCCACCGTAGAAAATGCATTGTATGCATTTTAGATTACGGATTTGATAACCAAAAGACACAAGAATGTTTAGAAGAGCTTTGCTAATTTCTTATATTTTATTCTTGTAATATAGAATAGAATGTCACATCCGGCCCTCAGAGAATAAGTCAATGAAAACAATTGAGAGGAAACTGAGGCGGGAATTTAGAGACTGCGGAGGAACAGCTGCGTCCTCCGCAAAACCTCTTTTGCAGGTGTTATTTTCCCCGGGAAGCTTTTGATAGTGTGGTACCACTACAGCCCAGGCCAGTTCGCATTGTTCTCAATGTGTCTCCATCACCATTGTTGGTAAACTGTTAAACCACTTATTGCATTGATTCGTCGCAATAAATACATCGATAGCACACAAAGTTTATGACTGCGCGCATGCATCCACAAGCACTACATTTCCCATAGTGCCATGGGATCCACCGGCCTTTACCAACCAAGAGGTCGGACCGTGTTACAGTACAATTTCACTATAAAAACGACCCTGCCAGGGAATTAACGAGGGGGAATATGAAGGATATTTTTTTTAAATATTGGTAGTTCTTACCCCATTTACGTTTATTATAAATAGCCCTGTGCTAGGAATTAAGTCCAAGATCCTACAATAATTGAACATTAGAGGGCGCTGAAACTACATATTAAGTGTATAGTAGAAATACACAGGTTTGGAAGTAAGTGCCGAAAGTAATCTACTCATTAAAATTGTTTCGTCATATCCTGGTAAGATTTAATACGACATTAAAGTCATATTCCTCTCCTGGAGCCGAAACCTTATTGTGGTGGAGGGGTTTGCATGTTCCAATGATCCCAGGAGCTAAGTTGCCTGGGGCTTTATGCCCCTGGTAGGGTCACCCAATGCAAACAGGTCCTGGGTGAGGAACCAGACGAAGTGCGGCTCACAAGACTCCCAATGATGAATAAAATATTGGATCCACGTTTTCCCTTGCCCGGACACGGGTTACTGCCCCCCCCCCCTTGGAGCCAGGCCTGGGGGTGGGGTTTGATATGGAGCGCCTGGTGCCCAGGCCTGCACCCATGGGGCCTGGTCGGGCACAGCCCGAACAAGGCATGTGGGTCCCCCTCCAATGGGCTCACCACCTGTAGGAGGGGCCACAGGAGTCGGGTGCAGTGTGAGTTGGGCATTGGCCGAAGTCAGGGTCCTTGGCGGTCTGATCCTCAGGTGCAGAAGCTAGCTCTAGGGACATGGAATGTCACCTTTCTGGCAGGGAAGGAGCCTGAATCAGTGCGTGAGGCTGTGAAGCTCCGACTAGACATAGTTAGGCTCACTTTGATGAACGGCTTGGGCTCTGGAACCAGTCTCCTCGAAGGGAGTTGGAGTTGCTCACGGGGAGAGGTGCCGAGCTGGGGTGGGCATACTTATTGCCCCCTGGCTGGGCGCCTGTACATTGGGGTTTACCGCGGTGGACGTACGGTAGCCTCCCTTCGCCTTTGGGTGGGGGGATGGGTCCTGTTGTTTGTGCTTATGCGCCTAACGGTAGTTCAGAATACCCACCATTTTTAGAGTGCCTGGAGGGGGTGTTGGAGAGCACTCCTCCCGGGGACTCTCTGGTTCTGCTGGGGGACTTCAATGCTCACGTAGGCAATGACAGTGAGACCTGGAGGGGTATGATTGGGAGGAACGCCCCCCTGATCTGAACCCGAGTGGTGTTTTGTTTTTGGACTTCTGTGCTCGTCACGGATTGTCCATAATGAACACCATGTTCAAGCATAAGGGTGTCCATATGTGCACTTGGCACCAGGACAACCTAGGCCGTAGTTCGATGATCGACTTTGTGGTGGCCACGTGTTGGACACTCAGGTGAGGAGAGGGGCAGAGCTGTCAACCGATCACCACCTGGTGGTGGGTTGGCTCCGCTGGCGGGGGAGGAAGCCGGCCAGGCCTGGTAGACCCAAGCGTATAGTGAGGGTCTGCTGGGAATGTCTAACGGAATCCCCTGTCAAGGGGAGTTTCAACTCCTACCTCCGGCAGAACTTCACCCATGTCCCGGGGGAGACGGGGGACATTGAGTCCAAATGGGCCATGTTCTGCGCCTCCATTGTCGAGGCAGCTGACTGGAGCTGTGGCCGTAACGTGGTCGGTGCTTGTTGTGGCCTCAATCCCCGAACCCGGTGGTGGACCCTGGCGGGGAGGGATGCCGTCAAGTTGATGAGTACCTGGCCTTTTTGGTCTGTGGGACTCCGGAAGCAGCTGATGAGTACCAGCGGGCCAAGCGGAACACGGCTTCAGCGGTCACTAAGGCAAAAACTCGGGTATGGGAGAAGTTTGGCGAGGCCATGGAGAATGACTTCTGGACGGCTTTGAGGAGATTCTGGTCCACCATCCAGCGTCTCAGGGCGGGAAAGCGGTGCAGCATCAACACTGGTTATGGTGGGGATGGTGTGCTGCTGACCTCAGCTCAGGATGTTGTAGGTCGGTGGAAGGAATACTTCGAAGACCTCCTCAATCCCACCGACACGCCTTCCAATAAGGTAGCAGAGTTTGGGGACTTGGGGGTGGACTCGCCTATCTCTGGGGCAGAGGTCGCTGAGGTGGTTAAAAAGCTCCTCGGTGGCCGGGCCCCAGGGGTGGATGAGATCCGCCCGGAGTTCCTTAAGGCTCTGGATGTTGCAGGGCTGTTTTGGTTGACATGTATCTGTGGCATCACGTGGACATTGGGGGTGGTGCCTCTGGATTGGCAGACCAGGGTGGTGGTCCCTCTCTTTAAGAAAGGGGACTGGAGGGTGTGCTCCAACTATAGGGGGATCACACTCCTCAGCCTCCCTGGTAAGGTCTATTCGGGGGTGCTGGAGAGGGTCCGTCGGATTGTCGAACCTCAGATTCAGGAGGAGCAGTGTGGTTGTCCTGGCCGTGGAACAGTGGACCAGCTCTATACTCTCGGCAGGGTCCTGGAAGGTGAGTGGGAGTTTGCCCAACCACTCTACATGTGCTTTGTGGACTTGGAGAAGGCATTCGACTGCGAGTGCAAGCAGGAAAACTCATTTTTCTCCGCAGGGTGGTTGGGCTCTCCCTTAGAGATAGGGTGAGGGGTTCAGTCATTTGGGATTGACTCAGAGTAGAGCCGCTGCTCCTCTGCATTGAGAGGAGCCAGATGAGGTGGCTCGGGCATCTGCTTAGGATGTTCCAGGCATGTCCCACTGGGAGGAGGCCCCTAGGGAAGACCCAGGACATGCTGGAGGGAGTATGTCTCTTGGCTGGCCTGGGAACGCCTCGGGATTCCCCCAGAGGAGCTGGAGGAAGTGGCCGGGGAGAGGGAAGTCTGGGTTTCCCTGGTGAGACTGCTGCCCCCGCGACCCGACCTCAGATAAGCGGAAATTAATGGATGGATGGATTAAAGTCATATTAATCGTTTTTAACCATTTCATTAAGGATTTCTTGAAATCCATCTACTATGAAGTGACTGCCGCAGTATACAACAAACAAGAAACACATGGGGTTATTCATCACTTTACTGTGAAAAAGGTGAAAAAACAAATCACATACTTGGTTCTTGAATATGTGTAAAAAAAAGGCAGTTATTTTTTTCCGTTTTAAACTAGTCTTCCTCTATCCTACATCACTAGTCACTAGCTACCGGAATGGGTGCATGTACAGCCACCATAACCTAAACAGGAATGTCTTCTGCTTGATACCACCCCACACAAAATAAACCACAGCCTCTAACAGGCACACTAGGTGAACAACTGCTGCTAAAGGCTTCAGTCATATCTACAAGGACCCTGAGAGGATGCTGATCAAGATCTGAGGTTGTACTTAATATAGACAAGCAGTCCGTTGGACGATCTGCCTCTAAACAGCATCAGATACAGTAGTCAGAGGAAGACCTGATTGACTTCTGGGTCAGTAATACTTAGAAATCCTTTTGGTATAGTTTGAACAGACTTCTAGAAATAACAGTGTTCCTACCAGATGGATGGACACAGGTGCCAGAACGTTCATGAGGTAACAGATATTTTCAACTGGTTTTCCATCCCTCACCTTCTAAACACACACACACACACACACACACACACACACACAATTAAAGCTCATCTTTCATCTTCTTGCCATTAGGGTGTACCATCCTCCCAATGAAGAGGATGGACTTGCTCTGGTTGTCCTTCACGAGGAAGATGAATGGGTGATCAGCGTAGAACAGCTTGGGGTTCTTCATCTTGTCCGAGCTGTAAATGCCGGTGTCGAACGGGTTCCCGGGCGTGTCCCACTCCAAGGCAGAGACATGTAGAACGTTGGACAGATACAGGTCCTTCTTGCCCGAGATATTGGACAGGTCAGCATTAGCTTTGTCCACAGCTTCTGTCAGGCCGAGCTCTCCAAGATATTTCTGGATGAAGAAGGGACTGAGTCATGTACCAACTAAGACTCTCAACAGCAAAAAGTGTTCCTGCATGGTCAACTACATCAGGAGAACCCCCTTTTATCCATAAGTGTAGGACTCACACACAGAGAAGGGGGTCGATAGTCACATTGTGGACAAATCAGTTTCTCTCTACCCAATTCCCCAGGGTCCCCAGACAGCCCACATTTTTCCTCCTTCCCAGCTCTCAACGCACCTGTATGAGCCGGGAGCTTGAAGGGAGCAAAAACATGGACTGTCTGGGTGTCCATATGGACTGGGTTGAGAAACAGTAACTCAAGTGTCTTGTCTAAGGCTCAGCACCCATGCATTTTTGTTGAGTACTGACCAGAGCATGTGAGCGGAGGAGAGCGGTGAGAATTTCCGCTCCTCGCTCACGTGGCTGTTGGCTCCGCCCACTCCCCCGCTCTAATTCGCACTACGTCGCTCCTCGCTCCACTAAAATTTCCACCCACTTCAGTCAAATTGCTCCACGCTCGCTCCAATTAAGAGGGACAAATAATCTGCATTCCTAACAAATGTCACCTTAAACCAAAGCCTTATATCAAACAAATAGGAGCAACGGCAACATTGCCACTCAGAAAGTATTTATTTTCAAGCAACAACGGACAGGTTTGGCAATGGCATTCCACACAAAAATAGGCTTAAAAATAAAGTAATCAGTGGGCTTAATAGCCTACACAGGCTAAGCATCCACATTTTAAATTCCTTAATTTTTCTGTTGATGCTGCTGCGTCTCTATAAAATAAAATTTCACTGACAGCGTTATGCGAAACTTTAAAAATCCTATTAGACCTACTTTGAATGACAAAACGAATTTGATTACCAATATTTACTTTATAGGCTTGATAGGCTACAACCATATAAAGCTCACGTTTTGCTCTGGCTTCCGCCTGGTCGCGTAACACACTGTCACGTTTCTGGGAAAAATGATTCCAAAGTGAATCTTTACTCACTGAAAGTTTCATCACATTGTTGTTCTAGCTCTACATTGTCATCTATACGTTTGATAAGGATATTACATTTGTATGATCTATCAGTTTCCTTTGTGAAATACTTTGCAAATTCCATCTCGGCCAATTTGTGTAACAGTCTTGATAATTGTACAGATGAATTCTGGGTAGATTTGGGCACGCTTCAGAATCGTAGTGTGAGCTGTATTGGAGCAAAACTGGACTGAGACAGAGCGACCGCTCCAGCCTTAATTAAAAAACAGCTCGGCGCTCTGACTATATTCCGCCCGCTCCGATCCGCTCCTCCCTCACGCTCCGCTCTGTTTACATGCTCTGGTACTGACCTTGGACTCACCCAGAAAGCAACCCTTCATGACACGTGATGGCAGGCAGAGAGGGCAGGTGTACCTGTAGGTCGTGGCTGACTTCCAGGCTGACTTTGGGCAGAGACACGGCTATTGCCTTCTCCTCCTGTTTGCTTAGCCAGTCGTCCAGTTGCTTGCGAGTCAGCAGCTTCTCCAGCCTCTCCAAGGGCTCCATGTGGTATGGCATGATGATGATTAGGGTGGACATCTTGTGGGCCAGGGGCATGCTGAGCACATAGAGCTCGTTGTCCTTATCCTCAAAGAAAGGATAAAGACCTGACAAGAAATTAGGATATACAGTGGTACCTCGGTTCTCGAACTTAGTCCGTTCCAGACTCCAGATCGAATCCTAAAAAGTTTGAGTTCTGATCGAATTTTTCCCATAAGAAATAATGGAAAACCAATTCATTGGTTCCCGGCCCCCCAAAATTACACCTAAATGTTTTTTTTTGTTTTAGCATTTAAACACAAAATGAACAGGATAAAACAAGAGCAGCATTTTTTTCTTAATCGCTTCCAAAATGGTAAAGATCTTATCCCAACGTTAGCCCTGTCCTGCCCCGATCGTCCGCTCCTTCCGTATGTCACGCCCCCTCATTAACCTCGTGTGGGATCCCCATGTGATCAGCTGTTTCTGGTTGTTGTCATTAGTCCCCTGTATTATGTCCGCGTTTCAGTTTGTTTCCCCAGTCCGGTCATTGGGTGCGTTCAACTTGCTTACAATGCTGGCTTAAAGCAACGCATTCCGATCCTGACGCAATGCATTACGGTTAGATGCATTGCGACCTCTCACCCGGCTGTACAAACTGGAACCGCCTCCGTGACGACACACCT
>JABFEA020000068.1:3421845-3435728 GCA_019775915.2 Cyphomyrus plagiostoma
CGCCCCCCCCCCCCCCCCTCCCCACCCTCCTCCTTCGTTGGGGGGGGCGGCGGCCGCCCCGCCCCCCCCCCCCCTAAAGACTAACAAGCCTGAAACTGAATCTGAGGTGGGGGCGGCAGCCCTCCCCAGTGACCACTGCCCCCCCTCATCTGAAATAACTGGGCCCCCGAGTCTATCACGAGCTCTGAGTATTACTGTTGAGTTCAAGCTCAAGGCTTTTGATGTTCCCAGAACATCCTGGGGTTGGATCCCAAGTGCTCTTATGCAAACAAGCCCTCTGACACTGCGTTGCCTGAGTCAGCTCTAATATAGCCCCCTCCCCTCGGCAGGGAGTGGGGGGGATTCTCGCTGGGGTTGCTCTGTGTCAGCAGATGGACACTTATTGAAATTAAATCCTTTGTTTTTGGTCCGAATTAATAGTTTTAGACTCGTGTTTTGCCAACCTCCTTCTGTTGTTTAGGGTTGGCCAAATCATACGTGAGCTTTAACACGACCGCAGTCCGCAAAATGAAGGTGAGAATGGATCATCTGATGTTTCATATCCTGATACTGTAAGGTTGTAAATTAAAACGGTGAGTTTTTAATGGTGGGAACAGAAACAGAATGTCCGCGCCAAGATGGTTTCTAGTGCCAAGGCGCCAGGAATTTTGATGCACGTGATTCCGTTTGGGGGCGTTGTTGGGGTGTAGGTGCTGCTTTTTGTCTCTTCCTGTCTCCTGGCTCTCCTGTAACACGCTTCACATAGCTTCCTTTCACTCCCCGCTGCCACGTGTTCCTCTCCAGGTTACTTGGGGTTCCAGGAGTGGTTTTAGCAGTCAGGAATGCAGTGTTGTCATAGGTGAACAACAGCAACGTCATCTTCTGGCCTGAAGCCCAGGACAAAGCAAAAGTCCCAAAATATAACAACATCTTCGTGCCCAAGGCCAAGAACGAACAACAGTCCCATAATGCAACAGCATCTTCTTAACTATGGCCTAAGACTGAATGACAATCCAATAATTCCCCCTGCCCTATTAACCTCTAATTTTCCTTCCACATCACGTGTTAATGTTCGTCATACACGTGCCTCTTAATGACTGCTGTTCCGTGTGCCGCACGGGCATCTCCTGTCGAGCCTTCAGCTGACTGGCTGATCTGAGGGATGAATCGAAATGCGTATATTATCTCTGTTGACATTGTGAGTGGGCTGCACAGGGACCCAGCAGCGAAATCACTGTGCTGACCGTGGGATTCAAACCAGTGACCTTCTGATCTAAAGTGCAGCAGGCAAAGACTCTGAGCCACACAGCGCCTTCCTAGGACTGGCTTCAAACTTGTTGTAACTGGATCAGTGCTTGTGGGAGGTGGAGGATAAACGTCTGAAGGGCTGAAAATCTGTTGACGCACCTCCTTTTTTTTTTTTTCTGTCTCCTCCAGGATCGACACCCCCCCCACCACCACCCACCTGATGGGAAGCTAGTGGCACTGCAGAGCCCGGGGACCGTGGAGACATGGTCAAACACCAACCCTTGCAGGTGTACGAGAGGCAGCTATGCTTGTCATGCCTGACTGGGATCTACGGGTGTCGCTGGCAGCGGTACCAGCGGTCACATGATGACAGCACAAAGGTGAGCGCCACCTAGTGGGGAATTGGTGAAGGCTGCAACTGGATGTTTTTTTTTTTTTGCTAGGGGACAGAATGTCGTGGTTAATTAGGGCTGCTTTAAAAGGCCAGAACTTACTTGCTGATTGGATGTCGGTCTCTCACAGTCCAAACACCAGCTCAAAGCTGAGTCTTCGTTAACACTTCCTAATTGCTGTCTTAAATATTTATGCCGTTCTGTCTGAGACCCTCTGCTGGTGCTGTGATCTTCCACACGCCCACTCAGTCATGCGATATCTGCCGTGAAGCTAAATGTTCAGGAGAAGCTCCCACTGTTAAGTTAGCGCACTGGGACCCCCCCAGACAGTCCACATTCCCAACTCCCAGCGCACCTGTACTTAGGCATTCGGTGTCCTTGATTTGGCTGGAAGCTGGGAGGGAGCAAAAATGTGGACCGTCCTTGGGGAACACCTTGGTTGGAAAACCCGGACTTTATTTGTACTGCATTAATCCACCACCTGGTGAATCCATCTGTGAGCAAGAGCTAGATCTGCAATCGGGGTCCTCGGATCTTGAAGGGCATCATCTAGTCAGTTTTGTGGATTACATGTCTGACCGTGGTCATAAGTTCAGAGCACACTTAGCATCACAACTCACAAACATGGCATTTTGCGGTCAGATTGTATCGCTTCTGGTAACTAGTATTGATAGACTTATTGAAGCTTATTGAAGTCTAGTCCACGTGGTTCTCAAAGGAGTGATTTGTCTTAATTAGCACAGAACAGCTCGTTTTAGCTCAGAGTACAGGCAGTCCGTGCTACTGCTCACAGTGATGGCTGTTACTTTAAATATATTGTGTGTAAACATTGTCTGGTTTGTAGTCCTGGTCACTGGGTTTTTTTATTTAAGTTTGCTTTATAATAGGAGTGTTTTTAGGCAAATACCAGTTTATATATTGGCCCACTGTGTTTTTGTGTTACCAGCAGGCTTAAAAACAATTCTCTGCTATCCCTGAGCTCTGCACGTAAGTAAATAGGAATGACTTCAAAATGTATTTGTTAAACACACAGACAGCTGATAAAGCACGATGTTGTGAGTTCACCATGGCGACGAGGTGCCCCTCCCCCCCTCACCCAGAGCATCAAGGTGCTGAGGTTCAGTAGGGGGTGAAATCCTGATTTTTTTTCACATGTTTTCTCTGATTGTGGGTTTCTGATCATTAAGATGAGTACTCAACCATTACTCGTTTTCTGTATTCAAATACTGTAGAGACCATCTGGGTACTCAAAGGGGTATATACCTTGAAGGGCTGTGCACCTCCATCCATGAGAAGGATAGCTGGTGGGGGTGCAGATCTAGAAGTATTGCCGGGTCCGTTACTCGGGCCTCGAAGCTCCCCTTGTCTCTTTGGTGTATTCGGCATTTCTGCCGGGGCCCGCACATGTCATTACAGAAGGCTATATTTAGGGTAATACTTCAAATGTCATCTATTCCTTCGGGTTAAATTGAAGTGTTACCTTTAACGTGTCAGCCTCTCTTGCCGTTTTTTGCTGATTTTTTTTTTTAATCATCTTGTAGTTGTCTGCAGTAGCAGGCCGCGGTCAACAGGTGGCAACGCCTTTGGGTGCTTTTTAGTTTGAACTCGCATTAGGTGCTCCACACCACGCCCAAGCATCTTTGACCCCTAAGGTCTAGTTCATTCGACACATGATCGCTCCGTTACCGTAAGTGAGCATGGTTCAGTTGCGACTGAAACACTGTACATGACCTGGACCTGGAAGGAACGGATAGGGTAAGCTGTACAGATTAGGCAGTGACAAATTTTTAACAGACATTGTGGCAAATGTATCACTTTGGTCTATGGCAGAGATGCAGTGTTTGCTGGAATTGCGGGCTGGCTAGAGGATCGAGAAACAACACAAAAACACTCGGGGACAGTATTTTCCCAAATATCATCTTCTATGTGCAGCACGATTAAATGAAAATCACTGTATTGCATACTTGATTCATCTGTAGTAGTTCTGCATCATCGCACCCAAAAACGACTCCAAATAAGCCACGAAATAAGGAAACTAATCATGAACTCCCTTGTACTGTGCGATGCTGCTTTTCTTCCCGTTTACTCCAACACGCAGTCGCACAGTGATGACAAAAGCGTGCCCGGGCTCAGAACGTTAAGTGCAACGCGAATGCAGACCAGCAGGGGAGTGAGGAAGGGGGGATAGCCATGCTCAGGCACGGCACGAGGCAGACGGACCAAGCGTGAGTACACCCTAACGTGCTGCCCATCAAGTGTGCTCGCTCCTCGCACGGTGCTGAGGCCCATTCACCAGCCCATGACCTTGAGAGCAGACCATCCTCTGCAGGCCCCCGCCTCCCCCAGCCGAGTCGTATCGGAAACGGAGACGCCACAGGTGTGTCCCCAAATCCTCGATTAATAATTCAGGACTGAGTGTAGTTTCCATTCCCGCTGCCTTGCGGACCCACGCAGAACCTCGAATCTCTGCCCTGAGGCCTCCCAGCCTGTAACGCAGTGGTTTCAACCAAAAGAATGTCGGCTTTCATAACTTTAGCATGTGCTTCAGCAAGCAGGCTGTGCCTGCGATCGGAAGGTTGTCGCTTCGAATCCCATTCTCTCCTGAATAGTCACATCTTCATTAGGCCCTTGAGTATGGTTCTTAACCCCCCCCACGTAAAGGGCTAACTTTAAGGTCCAACTCAAGCTGTGCACCTGCTAACCTGCTATATGCGATAACTGAATAATTCCAGTGTCCCTGTATTCATACTGGCAGAAGGCAACAACAGCATCACTTTACAAGTTTCTGTGTAGTTCCTATTTACGGTGGAATAAACAAATTAAGATTTGGTTTAGGGACCTGCAACAGGTGCATTGAGGATCCCTGGTTAAGATAAACGGCGTCCCTCCCTGACGGCAACTCCTGGTTTCACAATCTGGTCATGCGTTGCATACAGCATACTTGCTGGCATGTGTTGCATATAGCCTCCCCCCTCAAACTGCTGCCTTGGTGGTTCTCAACCCAGCTTCCAGCACACCTGCCAAACCCAGCCAATCGGGAGCACCTGCCAGCTTCCAGCACACCTGCCAATCCCAGCCAATGAGGAACACTGATTACCTGGCGCAGGTGTGCTGGGAGGGAGCTAAAACGTGGACTGTCTCGGGGGGGACTGGGTTGGGAAACGCTGCTCAGACTCGTTCCTTGCACCCCAGCTTCCTGCTTTCACCCTCTGCTGCTTCTCCGTCGCTCCCTCCTTTTGTGAGCCCATGATTCCCCCAATCGCCTCCCAGCCAGATGCAGTCAGCTCTGTGGAAAGAGCAGCTCTCGTGGTTCTGACCTCTGACCCTGGCAGCTCCTTACGATCCAATGGATCGTGTAGCTTCTGTAAGCTGTGTATCAGCCCCACCCACCCCCAGGTATGAGTAATGACACCAGTCAAGCGTGTTATTGGCTTGTTGCTCCCTTGAAAAGTGAGCTTCCTCAACCTTGTTGACGTTCCCTATGCTCTGCACTGCAAATTTGCAGAGCCCCCCACCCCACCCTGGAGCGTGGTGACCATCCATAGATCCGAGACCCCCTCCTGTGCATAATTGGTGTCATTAACTGCACATGCACGGGAAGCATCAATTTGCGGGTCCCTTCAATCCTGACCCCGCCAGCATCTCCCTCTCTGGCCGGGTGAGGGGCGGGGCCTGTTGCCATGGTCACATGGCCTTTCCAGTCATCGCTCTGCTCCTCTTGGCAGTAGCACGCCTTACTCTGCATTACAGATGGTCCATGTCAGATCACACGCATGCAGTGACTCTACATTCTGGTTAATGGAAAGCCCGTTTTCATGGGGAGGGAGGTTTTGAAAAGTACATGTGCGGCGTGAGGATCCCTCTTTGGGGGGCTGGGGTAAGGATTTCTTTCTGGGCAACGTTAGTAATGCTCTGCTGATAATATTCAAACTCCAATTTTATTATATTGCGAGGAGGGTAATTGGAACTCGTTCCCTGGAGTCATGCATATTTGCTTTTTACAAGGCAGTTTATGGGCATTTTATGGTGTGAGCTGTTTTCCGACGCCAGGCAAGTTCCAGCCTGCTGGATTCTCACATCTGCTGCACACCAGTGTTTTCATCAGTGTCTGTGGATGTTCCCCTGGTTCCTGATCCTCTCTCTCCTCTTCTGTCACAGTGGGAGCGACTCTGGTTCTTCATTCTCTGTGCCATCTTCCTCCTGCTCCTCGTCTGGTCCTACTTCTGGTGGGCCACTCAGAATGACTACAGCGAATTGAACTGGTAAGTTTGGGTGGGATTAGATCCATAGACCCTTTTGGTTCTCGTACCATCGGCATACGTAGAACCCTTTACCACTTGCCCCAAAACATCACATGGTTTAGATGTAGAACTGGCAACTTCCTCAAAATACACTTAGTAATTAAATACTTCAGGCGATTTAAATATTCATGGACACAAAAACAAGCATTCCATTATTTAAAGACATCTGTTAAGCAAAATAATAACGTAAGCTGAGGTCAGGAGTGTTTCATGGCTGAAGCGTGTCGTGAGTATCTAGATCGAAGCCTCGCTGCGGGCCACTTTCCAGGCTCATTTTCCTCTCCTCTTGCCATCGACCGTCTCCACTTGGACAGCAGCCCTCCTGGGTTGGATTTCCGTCTGATCCGGGACAACCTCAGGGCGTCTGTGGTGTTCCCCAGGACATTTAAGGCGTCATTACCTCCTGTATTAGATCGTACTGTTGGATAGTTACCAGTTCCACTCTTTTTTTTAACTAGGTTACTGTTCCACCCCCACCCACCCCTTGTCTCCCTCTTGGAACCATTCACATCTTCAAGCATCAGGATCCTTTGTGGCTCTGAAACGTTCCTTTATGGGATCTAAGTAATGGCTGCTCGCATTTGCCATTCTCCTCCCACACCTTCTGTGGGCAGCTAATGAAATCACATGAGCTAAAATGCTTTTTAGCCAAAGATCTGTAAGCTTTGGCGTCAGATGTATTCTGAGGTAAATTTCCCTGCATGTTAATTTATTATATGTAAGTACTCTGAAAGCGATTAAGTGGATAGAAGATGGATATATATATAAGCGTTTGATGCGTATCTAAATTGCGCATAATGGGACTGAATATTTTTGGACATGAAATTCAGGTGACACGCTTTAAGTGACCAGCAGGGGGCCTCGTCTCAGCCCTCCAGCCCAATTTCTCAGCCAGTCTGAACTTTCTGGACTTGCAGAGGCTGTTGTTGCCTGCAGGAGCTCGATGGAGTTCATCTAAGGGTTATCCCCTGAGCACACAGGCATTGCTCGATCATGTAGGCCAGACCTGCATGTCTCTAATGGGCAGAGGGCTGCTCTCTACAAAGCCCTGTGGAAAAAGGTCTGCTGGGAAATGTAGTCCTGCCTGTGAGTCCACTCTACAGCCTTCTCAATTCATCCGGCTCTTGCTGCTAGCCCAGTCGCTAACCGCTTTTGAGCATCTCAGTCATCGAACCCGGTTGCTTCAGGGTCCTTCCCAGTACCGCAGGCACAGCCATAGTCCACGTCTCACCCGTCTTATCTTTCAGGCTGCTGTATAACCGATCAGGGGAGTGGACAGATGGGACAGTCACCATTGTTGCTGCCACGGCCACCGGCTTCACCTATGTTACATTTTTAATGGTGAGTTGTCATCACCGGTGTTCGCACAAGCGTGGCCAGCAGTCCCTGCAATTTCCTTTCCCTGTTGGCCGGAGGACAGTTGGGAGCGTCGTTTGTCACATGGACGTGTTTGTGGAAGCTGAATTTTCCTGGGGCGTTTTCTCCTTCTCTCCCAGATTTTGGCAGTATGTCACATGCCGGTGGGACAGCAGCTGCACCTCTACTGGCTGCACAAGGTACCCCCCCCCATTAAAACAAGCTACCTCTCTTAGTCGACATGCTGCTGGCAGCAAACAACGTTCCGATAACACAAGCTACTGCACCTTTAGTGTTATTTGCCACTGATGGCATGAGCTGCCATTCTTTAATATAACATGTAGTTACCACATGACCAGTGAGCATCCAATCAGATCTGTCAGGCAATTGTATCTGGCCAATCTGGAGATAATATGCAAATGAAGTGATGAGTTCTGTCTGAAGTGGGCGGGGTCTCTTTCATCTGCACCTGAAGGTCATGCTTACTGCAGCGTTCCTGACCACAGTCGTTGGGTTTGTTTACATCAGCAGCGTTTGGGGTGACGAATGGAAGACTGTGCTCATATCCCTGCAGGTGAGAGGGGGTTCGACCCCACCCCAGCTTAATGTGGGCCCCTGCACGCTTGAGGCGTGTTGCGGCCGACGCTGACATGCCAGTTTGTTTACAGGTCATGGGCCCCATCCTGCAGCTGGGAGCCCTCACTGTCATCACACTGCTGGCCTGGGTGGTGGCGGGACAGGTCGCCCGTGCCGAGAGCATGAGTGAGTCATGGAGGAGGGGGGGTTCTGGGTCCTGATTAAAGGTCAGGCCTCCCTATGTGGGGTGAGAGGTGTCTGAAGTATAATTCAGTACCTGTTCTGAGACGACTCAAAACCCACCTTTTTTTTTTTTTTTTTTTCTTGCCGTTTCCTCATTGATCAGGTGACTGAGGAGTTTTATTTTTCACATGCAGTAACATACACTGTACTTCCGCATAAGTGAAACACCTTTCCGCCTGCTTCCTGCATCGTGTGCTACGGGAGTATGCAATCAAAAGCAAAATGGAATTATATATAAAAAAAAATAAGAATAAGTAATATTAACATAAGAATAAAATTGCAATAAATATAGATAGCATGGTTGGATGCTAATCTGACACTGATGTCCTACCTTCCCAGACAGCCAGGTGGCGCTGACACTGACCTATCTCGCCTTCCTGCTCGCCATCTACCTGGCCCCACTCTCCATCTCCTCCCCCTGTCTGAAGGACCAGGGGAACTTCACGACACGGCCTGCTGTCCTTGGTCGCCGGGGTGCCCCGATGGTGAGTCGGTTGGCTGGGTGGGGGGGGGTTGAACAGGGCTCTCTCTACAGCCTGTTCCAGCTTCCGTTACCTAGACTTGCCCTCACATTTGATCGTCTGTCTAAAATGAGCCTGCTAAGCAGTATGCCGCTCGTTTTCGCGTGGCCGTTCCTCACGGCCGTCGCCTGCTCATTGTCGCCCCCTGCAGCTGGCGCCTGAGAACACGCTCATGTCTTTCCACAAGGCCTTGGAACAGAAGGTCAGCGGGCTGGAGGCAGATGTGGCAATCAGGTGACTGTGCCGTCTTTTTTGGGGGGGGGGGGCAGGAACCCTGTGCTGAAAGTAAGGGTGACTGCCCCGCATCTCGCTAGTGACTGCTCACGCGGGCATGTCTCGGGTGTGATTGGCAGCCTGGACGGCGTGCCCTTCCTGATGCGGGCCGGCTCGCTGAGGAGGACCACGGACGTGCAGAAGGTGTTTCCCAAGCGCCAGTGGGAAGATCCCTCCTCCTTTAGATGGGCGGAGCTGTCAGCCCTCAATGCGGGCCGCTGGTTCGTCAGGGTATGGCTCATTATTTATTTATGCAAATCTGTTGGCTGTGACGTCACGCCAGGGTGCTGTGCTGATTGGTCCTTGTCCTTGGGTAGCTGTCACGAACCTTCCCTGCTGACTTTCTGTGAAATATGAGGTTATGCTTAATTAAAAAAATGTTTATCTCTGGCAGGATGACCCCTTCTGGACAGTGAGGTCTATGACCCCCCAGGAGGTCAGCCGGGCGGCCAACCAGACGTTGTGCAGCCTGGCGGAGCTGCTGGCATTGGTGGTGCAGTCCAACGCCTCCGTGCTGCTCCGCCTGCTGCGTCCGCCGCCAGGGCACCCGTGTCACCTGACCTGGCTGAACGACACCCTGCAGACGGTCTTACGCTCTGGTGTCCCGCAGAAGCAGGTGGGGGCCACATGATGAGAATTCGGCGCCTTACTGCTGACAGCTCGTAAAAGGAGACATCGGGGGCTAAACTTGTCTTCTCCCGCCATTTTTCCACGGGAACTCAGGTACTGTGGACCCCTGACTGGGAGCGGGATATGGTCCACCGTGTGGCATCTGGGTTACAACAGACCTCCGAGGAGAAACTTCCCGCGGACGCTCTGCGCGAGCGAGGCCTGCTCCGCGTCTATCTGCGCTACGACCGGCTATCTGCAGCCGAGATCCGGTACGGCTTTCCCGCCGCAGAGATGCTTGGACGTCTGGGATTGAAAGCTTCGCAGGGAGAGGCTGCACTGGCGCCCCCTTCTGGTGAACATAGGAAACATGGCAGATCGCTCCAGACTTACCTGGGTGTTTTGCTTGCCTTTGTGTTCTAGGGAGCTTTCCTCGCAGAACGTGAGCGTCACCCTCTTCACAGTCAACGTGCCGTGGCTCTACTCAGCACTCTGGTGCAGTGGGGTCTCCTCGGTCTCTTCCGACGCCCCCCACATCCTGAAAAACGTGCCTTCACCGATCTGGCTCGTGGTGAGATCCCATTCTGTGTGTGCACAGGTCTATATCTATGCTGTTACCGGTTTACATTTTGTTACAGTTCATTGGCGACCTATTACCGGTAAGGTGCAGAACTTTATTGACATCTAGTGGTGGAATGGTGTAAGTGGGTTTTTTTTTTTCCCCTCATTTCAGAACCCTGATAAATACTGCTTGGTCTGGATAACATCGGATCTCATCTCATTTGCCATTGTTATCATAGTGTTTACGTTCCAGAGGTAAGTAACACCACAGTGCAGTGTGCTTTATTAACCTCATGCGGATCTCTTTGAGCCCGGAGTCAGGCTGTACCTTCCTGAGAGCTGTAATTGTTGCCATGGTGAATAACGCTCCTTTGCCGTCAGCTTCCTGCAATGCACCCCCATGTCTATGCATTGCTTTTGGGGCCGGTAATGGACTGGGCCCATCTGTGGCCAATTTCCTCTCCTGACCCGGCCGCCCCTGTCTGGAGATGCTTTGCCTGGCAGCGGCTGTGTGTTTCTGCTCTTGCCTGGTCCGTCACACACGTACATTAATCTCTGACACACTCTGAACTCCCACCCTGGTCCTGCAGAATCTCTGCATTGACTAAAATCACACCCTCCTGAAGCTTTACCACTACATCCCTACAAGACATCTTGCAGGCAGCGCCCCCTTTAGGTGGGAGGACTGAATTGCGTTTATGGGACCCACCAGGCTCTGCACTCATGGTGTCAGCGTCTACACTCACTGCTCTGTTATTTCCCAACCTGTCTTGGTCTCTCTCTCCTGTGTGGCACGCATGACTCTCAGCTGTCACATAACCAGGTAAATGCCTTCTTTCAGCGTCCCGTCCTTCCCGTCTGTGCCCCTGCCTGCCCCCCCAACACCCTTCAGACGGTTCCGAAGCTTTAACCCTTTAACATCCACTTTCTGTCTCTGCTTTTAGAGGCCTGAGTAAATGGAGCATTTTTGTCTCTGTGGACATAAGACTTCAGAGGATGTTTGGAAGGAATAATCTCACGTTTAATCAAATCAGATGCCTGCTGCATGATGCTCTGACCTGTAGCTGGTGCCCAAACATGGTCAGGTAGTTGAGGGCACATGGACAGAGTCCAAAGATGATCTGGGAGGGTATACCTGCTCTCTTGGTTTCATGCATTGGTAAGAGGCTTTAGAGTGACAGAATCACATTTTCATGCCTCTGTACAAGCCATTATGCCTTTACGTAGTGATGGCGAAATGAAGCTTCGTGAACCATTTGCTGTATTTTTTGACGGTAGATGGCAATTTTGGTTTGTTTTGGGGCATGCTTTGAGCCCTTCAACAGAGAGCGCCATCTAGTGGGGTCAGAAAATACAGCAAACGTTTCATGAAGTCTCATTTGGCCTTCGCTACCTATACAACACAGTGGCTATTATTTGGTAAATTGGTAGGAGTGATATTATGCTTATGTTTGGAGCTGCTTGTGGCCACAGGTTCAGGAAAAGCTTTTTCCAGTCTGTCTCTAGGCTTAACCCTAACTTATAACTAATGATTTGTTTGTGGCCGTGACACCTTGACCAGTTACCAGTAAACTTGCAGGGTGGTGGAAGAACATGTCCTTGATCCTGCTAAGTGAACCTGGAAATTCTGCTCTCTGGGCTGCAGCTGTAGCCCTCAGAGATGGGGACTTGAGTCGCTGAGTCGCAACTCGATACTGACTTGAGTCTCGACTGAGGGAAGGACTTTGACTCGACTTGGACTTCAGGGCACATGACTTAAGACTTGAATTGAACTTGTTGAATGTTTCTCTTGACTCGCCAAGGATTGACTTGTTCCCATCCCTGCTGGCCCTCTAACAGCAGATTGGTGTGAGGGCTGTGGGTGGTGGCGCAGTCTGTTGCCCCCTTGTGGTACAACTGTATCTTACCACAGGTGGCGAATGAGCGGCATGCACCGTTATAACCCTGAGCAAATCATGCTGAGTGCGGCGGTTCGGAAGTCCAGCCGGGAGGTCAGCCTCATGAAAGAGAAGCTCATCTTCACAGGTACAGAAAATGGACAGGCGGGGCGTGGAGTGTCTCACTGTGCTTCATCTTGCTCACCACCAGGGGGAGCTGCTCCAGCCATATGTACCCCTTGCTGAGAGTGTTTGAATATTGAAGGTCACTGGCTGCCTGTCCTATGACTCCTGTACTATCCTCCGTCTGTACCAGAGCCCAGATACAGCCCCCCCAACCCCTCACACCTATTCATAATCCTCCTGCTAGATGAGTATGGTTGGGGATTGGTGTCCTGCATGCACTCATGTTAATGGTACTGGACGAAGGTGGGTCCTGATGTGTATGTTCAGAATCAGATTGAACTGCTCATTCAGGACCTGTGCCCTGTGGCCCTCTCAAGCATGGCAGCGGTTTGCTATGTGTCCTTTATCACTCTCCTCACTGGCTTCATCACTAATGGTGTGCATGTCCCACTCCGGTCTCCACAGAAATCGACAATGGCATGGGGGGCACCGAGGGACTGTCCCTGTACACAGAGAATGGGTACGACTGCTACACAAACGAAGGTGTTTCCCGTTGACTGCAGTGTCACCTAGTGGCAGCATCTGGAACTGACAGGGAGGCGCACTTTTTCCAAGCGTCCCCCTTGGATGCGTGCAGAGCCTTAACAGGCGGGTCGGATCATGTCAAACAGGTCGACGGTGCTCAGCTTGTGGACTTTCCGTCTGGGACTGCATGGCGAAACGACCGGTCTGGCACTTTCTCTGCTCCCCCCCCTCCCCGCTGTGGTCCCCGGCCGAAACCATGAGACTCCTTCAAGTATGAGGCCTCTGTCAGCTGACCGTTGGAATAGAGTCTGGTTTATGCTGGATGTACTGTCACTGTTGTTGTTAATGGACCCAGCAGATGCAGAATGTGAATCTGGGTACCCATGTACAGCCGGTGTCACCCCCTGATGGGCAGGATCAGTGGGTGTGTGTGTTTTTATGTGATGTGTTAATAGGTAACCCCCCCCACACACACACACACACAGACGCACACACGTGTGCCATTCTGTGTAAACTTTATTCTGTTCGCTTCCCATTTTAATGTGAAAATTGTGGGAATGACTTTTGTTCTGTTTTCATACACATTGTCCCAGCATGAACTCCTGAATAACGGCGCGCTTTTCTGGGTTTTTAAGAGGTGTTGTATTTATTGCAAATTTTATTAAATGTGACATAATATCTGGTGGTTTAAGGTGTCCATCTGAGTGCCACACAAGTGTGATGATGTGATGCTGGCTGCAGATTTGTGGGTGGGGGTTAGGTAACTGTGTGCAGAAAGGGATTCGTGTTCTGAATGAGCCTGTCCAGACTGATGCAGAGTCCCACCAGCAGATGGCAGCAGAGTGACTCCTAAAGGGAGTCTGCTTCAGGCAGGTGTAATGGACCAGATCGGCTGCTTGTGTCAGTTATCCAGGAAGTACGTAACTCTGAAGCCGTCAGGAAGATGAATCTACAACCGCGGGTCCCAGCGGTGTGGGTTGGGACCGGAGGTCTGTTGGCTTATGGGAAAGGCGTCAGTGTGTCGCCACGGCAACCTTCACGGGAGCCAGGTGAGTAGGGGGGCGGGGATCAGATGTCCCATGTGCTCTTTCTGTTAAATGCACATAACTAGTGTGTCCTATTCTTAAAGCGCTTATTTTAGTAGGGGCATCCACACACTGTAGAGTGGTTTAAAGTCACAATAGGAAACAAGTTATAGAGAAAGAACAGAATACATGTGCAGCGGACTCCTCCGGGGGGGGGGGGGCCCGGCCGCGGGCCGGGGGCGGGGGGCCCCGCCGGGGGGGGGGGCGGGGG
>JABFEA020000068.1:3435828-3446367 GCA_019775915.2 Cyphomyrus plagiostoma
AATTAAAAACATTAAAAAATTAATTGATAAATAACATAAAACTAGTGCTGCCGACACCCCCGCCCCCCCCCCCCCCCCGCCTACGCAACTCTTACTGCAACAAGTATCAGTCAGATCTGATTCATCAGCCAGAAACCCCACAGGTCAGTCATACGGTCTTTGTTTACCACACCGCTATGGCCTGGGAGACCGGCCAGACTCTCAGCGACTGGGGCATTCCAACTGCTGAGGCGGGACGGGAGAAACTCAGGTCTGCACTACGACAGCGTTCTGACAGGGGGGCACCGTCGGGGTAGTGTCTGCGGTGTTCTCGGAGCACCCCGGCGTGCCGTAGCAGCCGGAGTCACGGGGTGAACCGGCCCCTTTCTCCGGGTTGCCCGCGCCTTCATCTTCAGCATCTGCCAAAAGAACAGAAGGGCTGAGGGAGGTACCATTTCAACAGGGGGGGTGCCACGCACTAAGGCCCGGCGCAAAGCAGGCCCAGAAACAGAGGAACGATCATGGATCTTCAGAGGGCAGCGTTACACACTGAGAGGCGTCTGTGCTACGGGTTACGCACCAGTCTGTGTTCATTCCTGTAGCGGAGCCAGAAATTATAGCAGTGGGTGGGCCGGCAGAAAATCAGGTGACATTCACATGGTGACAAAATCACACTACAGACTCAACTACATATTTACATACAGTATATATTTATCAGCTTTTAAATGGCATCACTAAGACCGAATGAACAAAGCGAAAGAATAGCGCCGCTGAGAGGGAAATAGATTTTTCGTCCAGTTGATCGAATCACACGCCCGCATACCTCTCAGGGACCATCGTTTTATCGTACCGCATCGCTCTCTGTGAGAACCTCATTCCAGTTCATTCTAATGACTTCAGTGATTATGTATGGACAGGGACGTACCACGGAATCGCTGGCTATATGGCAGAATGATCGTCGGTTTCTAAACCTTCTATAACTCTGTGACTTTCTGTAAAATCATCATTGACAGAGATTCCAGTTAAATTTACATGAAGCAAAGCAGATCAAATGAAAGCTAACAGTGAAAGATGATTAAAAGGCTCCTGAAGCGTTTTAAAGTTTAGTTTTAAAATGTAGTTGTTGTGGACACACCAATATCATTGAAGCCACAGTAGCTTCACCACTGAAAAGCATGACTTCCTGTCTCTGTGTGACCATCACTTCCTGCCGGCATTGCAGACACTTCTGAATAGTGTCTGGGCGCAGTCGCCACTTTCAGGCCCCTTCTGCTGCAAAACGTCGCCAAACAATTCACCACTGTCAAGCCTTGCTACTCTTAGGACCCCAGAATGCACCAAAGGGAACAAAATAAAACAATAAAATGATAATCATGTAATAATATTTCTTCAGTACTATTTCATTCCTGATGTAAATTTATTTCATGGATTCAGAATGAGTAACGCAATAGGTGATATGATAGATGTTCCCAAAACATTATACTATTGAGAATGTCATGGCTAAATTAATATGCAGAATGTTTCAGGTTTTAAAAGTGATCCAAGAAATATCTGGGCAGATTTTTGACAAATAATCGTTTTGCGTTTTTGTAAATGTGTAGATTTTAAATCGATCTGTGTTTCATAATTGTCAAACACATTAAACAGATAAAGTACTTTGAAAACTCATGAAACCGATGAAGTTCTTTGCTTCAACCCAACCTGAAGGGGCCAGAGAGCAACGGGGACATGGAGCGGCGAGTTTGAGAGAAGCGTGAGAGCAGCTGGGCCTGAGGGCGGCTGGGCCTGAGAGCGGCGAATGGCATTGATAACAAGCAACAATATACGGCTGCAGACTCAGTGTCCTGACTCAAAGTGATATGACTGCTTTCATTTTCAGAATCAATCCACTTATGGTCTGTTTCGGGAAGATACCCAGCGTAATATCTGTTGCCCTTATCCCTGTGCAGTGTTTCATTAGAAGGTGATTATAAAGTGTGGCTTGTGGTTCACACGGCCTAGCATTTTAGAGAGACTCTTGGTCTTTGGGTGTCATACGTTAATCTCTCCATCGCTCCCTGGCATCACTGAATCTTCCTGGTGTTCATCACAGAGACCCAGGTTCCTTACACTCTACCGGGCTGTTGTAAAAGGGCCCTATTATGCTCATTTTCACTGTACATGATTTTATTTTTGGGGTGTACTAGAACAGATTTACATGCTTCAGTGTTCCAAAATCACATTTTTCTTGTACTATACATCTCTATTTACTTTGTCTATAAGACCTTTAAGCTCCACCCCTGATGAACCCAGTGTGCTCTGATTGGTCAGCTTGCCCTACACACCTGTGTTTCTGCAGACAGATCCTTGCAAGTAGGCAACCAATAAGGACTGTGTTACAAGGTGACCTCACCATGTTACGGAAGTTAAGGCTGGAATTCCAACACGGCATTTCAGGCATATCAGAGAAAAGTGGTTTCTTTGGTGAGAGTTACTCTCTTTGGCGTGTACTTTGGGCTTTAAGACTTTGCAGGTCGTTCACCTGCACATAAAGCTATATAGCACACTAAAGGAAGGGGGAAAACTGGAAAAACATAATAACCCCCCCCCTTTAATTCCGTTGCACGTCTGCCCTGTGGAAGATGCGTGCCACACCATCTGAACCATGGTGTCCAGAAACAAGAGTCGTGGGCTTCCTGATTCCGCTTTAGGCTTCCAGGAGGTACCTCTGGGGTCTCACAGTCCGGACCGGGCCGCTCCCTCTGAATGTGGATCGCTGTCATACCTGTCACTGTTAATTCTCTCTCTCTCTCTCTCGCTATGTGATCCTAACTCTGAGAACAGCTGGACAGGGAGGCCACCGCGATCAGGCCCTTGTGACCACAGAGTGACCAGGCAGGTCTCAGTCCTGGTTCCTGATGGGACAGGTGTACCGGTTTCGTTATGCCTGTCCTAGACCTCTGGGAAAGGGCCGTGCTAAAAATACACAGCCGTGTGAACGTTTTCGAAGTTGGATAGCAAATGGGGAGTAGGAGCAGGATGCCGGAACAGGATTTAGGGGTTTAATAAAGTCAAACACGGAGGATTCTTGCAGCTGTACGATGACAGGCGGAAGCTCGCGTCGTGCTTTAGTACTTATTGCCGACTTTAGTCGAGGATATCGCCATCGTTCGTTTGCAGTGCCACGGAAACCCACGGTGAACTCACCTTCCGCGTCGGAGAGGCTGTGTGTAGTAGCCAGCAGGAGGCGCCGCTGTTCCGGATCGGTCATGTTCAGCTCACACAGGTGCTGCTCCGTCAGTTCCCGCAGGTCCTCCACCGTCTGGTAGCCGTTAAGGAGCAGGGTGGAGACGTGCTCCTGAAACCAGGGCAAGAAAATTCCAGATTATAGGAGGTGATGCGTCTGTTAACTAGATAAGCCAAACTGAAAGCTTCATCCTGTACTAGTTAAGTGGTTACGGAAGGTGGGTGGAAATACGGCCATTCAGGCATAGGTCAGACATGAGTTAAAATGGGTGTGGAGCCACCTAGTGGTCGATGGTGGGGTGTGCTCTACTCATCTGAGGGAGGCCTCACCTCCAAGTGGAGCTTCTCGAGGAACTCCTGCAGGGTGGCCGGCGTGGGCAGCCTTCTCCGCCGGTACAGCCGGAGTTTCGCCCGACCCGCCTCCTCCAGGAGGTCGACGTAGATGAACTTGAAGGTTCCCACCTTGTCACGGAGGATGCCCGTCCAAATACCCACGGGGGTCTTGCTGATGATGTCGATCACGTCACCTACCTGGACGATGGAAGACAACAGAGATGGCAAGCCGTTGAGGGTGGGGGGCAGGGGTAGCAGGCAATGGAAAAAATGGGAAACAATTGGGAAACATGAAGAGACTGAACAAGACACATTGAGAGGAGCCTGAAGAAAATGCCAGCAGGTGTAATGGTAACAGATTCAGGATTCGGCTGTATTGCTGCCAATGCCTGGGGTGATGCACGTATAGCCCAGTCATTTATTAATTCACTCAGGTGTAAGTTTAAGGTCCGTTAGAATTTGTCTGGTGGAGACTTAACCTGAATAGCTCCATGTCCCCTAAATGTTCTTACTGCAAACTAATTTAATCTTACGAGGTTCTTGCTTTGTTAAAAAATTGTTGTATAGCTCCTACTTCAATACTGCTTAGACTCGAACCTGGGCATTCATTGGAAGCTCAGCCTAGCTGCATTTATGCCTAATCAACTCCGCGACAGCCGTCTGTTTGTAATGCGCTATCTGCCTGTCTTTTAGTTTGCCACTTTGTACTCAGGCATCTGCTCTATTACGATGTCCAAATCCATCTGACTAGATGGTATTAATGCTCGAATCAGCTCCTGGCAGACTACCTTGAGTCTGAGGGAGTCTGTGTCGTAGGGGCTTGGGACAAAATCCGTGTGGACCCGGGCCCGGCCGCAGAAGGGCCCAGTGTATGGCAACTCCACGTCCAGCCACAGACTCTGCCGGTTCTTGGATCTGCTGCCGACTCCGCCTGAAGAGGAGGTAAACAAATGGCCTGGATCACTGTTGGGATCTGGGATTTATTGGGGTCATTAAAAGTTGAGCCAGCCCAGTTAAAATGTCAGAGGTCCTGTGGCATCAATACAGGACCGCAAGTCTCTTTGAGGATGGACCGGATGATCATAGACCCACAGAAATCTGTTTCATTTGCTTGAAAGGACCTACTGCTGTAGGTTAAGGAGAAACGCATCAAATGGGATAAACAGGCAACATAAAAGCACGCTGACATGAAGGTATTTGACAGGAAGCTAAAAACCAGAGGTGGAATCTTCAGGTCCAGGAACCCAAAATCCGGACCAAGATTTCATTTCATCCAACCAATTGAGTACTTTGTGAATGAGACTTTATACTCAACTGGTTGGTTGAAATGAAATTTTGGTCTGGATTTTGGGTTCCTGGACCTGAAGATTCCACCTCTGCTAAAAAAAAAAAAAAAAAAAAGTAAGACTAAAAAAGGTAATTAGGGGAAGTGTGTCGGGGGCTGGATGGGTGATTTACCGGAGGGGCTCGAGTCACAGCTGAGGCTGCAGAGGGTCTCCAGTGAGTTGTTGGCCCACCTCAGGCACTGGACATTGCCCTCAGCCTGGCCCCCATGCTTCTGTCCCGTGTCCTCAACCTGGGGCAACAGTGGTACATCACCAAAGGCAGTGGACGCTCCTCACTTTTAAAATGAAGTAATTTCGTCTGTGTCACACGACCTCAACCCCATGTGCATTAATCGAGTCTCTGCGCGACTGATCTGGCTCCTCAGCAAAACACTTTAACTGGGTTAACTGGGCAAAGCCTAACCAGTAGCGAACAACCGGGCCTCAGAATCCACCTGCTTCTCTCCATCTCCACCTTCTATAACTGCTAAAGTGACAGTTCGGCTAGAGCAGATGGCGCCACCCCGGGACACCAAACATGCATTTTCTTGTTAAGTCTAGCATTTCCATTTAACGATGAGTTGTATGTTTTCCAGAGCGCGCCGACTCTCAAAATCTCGCTTTTGCGCTAATAATCTCCGGGCTGTTCGGCTCCTGCATCTTCGCAGCATTATACTGTCTGGTCCTCCTTTCGCCAAGGCCCACGCCCTCCCGTACAGGGGTGTGTAGTGCAGACCAAATCCGTGGCTAGACACCACTTCAAAGCCACGCACGAGACATAAAAAAAAAATACACGTACACAAATAGAAATGAGGTAACCAAGTAGCTGGTGTTACACTTAGCTATATGACACGTGACATGGAGATGGAAAAGCCTGAGTTGTTGTGGGGTTTGTGGTTTTATAGCAAGTACTGAAAAACTACAACCTGGGTTGGTCTCCCATCTACCTTGCTGGCTAAGGTTAGCTAACTGACATAAGCTAAAATTCATAATGGCCACAGCTAGATACTGAGGGACCTCCAACGCACCCCGGCAGACATGGTAAAACTAATAATATCAACAAAGAGAATTTATTAAACGCAATTCCTTTGTTTTCATTATGAAAATCAGAATAGACAAATAAAGCAGATTGGTCATTGCAATGTAGCCTGTAATCGGCTGCGCTGCCTGTCCTGTCACTGCTCCTAGCACAATGATTACACAGCTACCAAAGCCGACATATGCGTGATATATTTTGACAATTATAAGCTAATGCAGCACATAAATGTGGGACAATAACACAGAAACAATTCAATCTGCTTCTCATCCTTGCAGTAGCACATCTACTTAGCTAGCAATTGTAAACAGATAGACAGCTAAGCTTGTTTACCGCTGCTGGGATATGAACGGCGTCACGTGACTGCGGAAGGATGGATAGGACGCATGCGGCTCGGTTGGCTAAGCCTCCGTGTCTATGATCAGAAAGCTGCCAATTCAGTCCTGGCCTCAGGCGAATAATCACTTGCCTGTGGGCTCTTGTTCAGGCCCCTTAACCCCCAGGTCCTGGGGCCCAGCAACAGGTGGCTGCTCTGTGCTGCCACGTTTGTACTCACTTACATGTGTGTCATGGTGGGGCAGGTGAAAGTAGAATTTCTATACAGGGATCAATGAAGTACCGTCATTTTATTTCGGCAGTTATTGGCAAACAAGAATGGCAGGCATCTGAAGGTGGCAGTTTACTAATGGCCAGATTATGCTGATTTATAAGTTTGACAGCCATTTAAGCAAGTGATTAGCAGGGCCGCTTTTAAGGTTCTGTGGATGTCGGTGCAAGAATTTGTCATAGGGACCCAGCTGACCATTTTGTATGGCGTTAAATTGGTGCCAAAACTCGCGCACATGAAAACCAAGCGCGCGTATGCGTTCGCAAGCAGAAAACCCATGCCCTCTAAGCGCTCGCGTCTGCCAGCACTCGCTCGCTCGACAGAATGAATTTTGACAATTTGGAGTTTCGGCACTAATTCAACGCCATTATTTTGACCGTCCGAATCCCAAACAGGGGGCCGTCGCTGCAGGAGCCCTCGGTGCATTGCACCGATTCACGATTGCTCCTGTGTTTAAAGCGGCCCTGGTGACTGATTGACTGAATAATTGAGTTATACCTCACACTTGAACAATATATCGGGCATGCATGCACGTGCCTACCTAAATTGACTGGCACAACCCCACCCTCCTACATGCTTTTGTGGTCGGGGGCTTGCAGGCACGGTCCTCTCGCCTCTGACTCTCACCGTTTCCTCCGAGAGAGCTTTGATGTAGCTCTTGCCCATCCGCTTGCGTACGGTCATGGAGATGGCTCGCATCTTCTTCCCCAAGGTACTAGCCTTGTCCTCCTCCCCCTTGGACACCGGATGGCTGTCCAAGCGCTGTGTGGTGATTTCGAGATGGTTTTATATAACGTTTCCTTGTAACGTGACGCCGTGCACTGTCGCCACTGTCCATGTGCTTAACGCACAGGAATAGATGAACGGGCTGTAAGGACTTACGCGGTCGGTCCTGAACTCTTCAAGCCTGGCGGGGCTCGAAAACCGAAGCGCGTCGAATCGGCCGAAACTTGCCGACCGCTGTTTGAAATAAGAAACTGTTAGTACCCATTTGCTTCAAAGCTTTTCTTTTTTGCAAAGGTGGGCTGAAATTTTCTCATAATCATTGATCCACGTGTTATTCAAAAGACATATCAGTGACCCATTTTCAGTTAACGCCAGTGGCTGTATAGCTGTGCCACAAATTTAGCTAATCCGACACTAGACTGTACACATTCATTAAATAATACGAAGGCTTTCACCGAAACGCTTTACTGAAGGAGAGTAGTGACAGCACACAGCTGTTGCACCTTGGCTACTCAAATAGCTCATTTGTGACACTTAATTACAATATGCCACCCATTTCCTTGCAATTTCTTCCAGCATAACTGTACATGTGATGCATATATTTTTTTTCAATTTGGGAAAAAAAACTCTTCTCGGTGATTGTTTACCTTCACACGATCGTCTATTTTCCTCACCCAAGATAGCATATGATATAGATTTGCAAAAGCATTCAGCAATCGCAATAAATCGAGCAAACGTTCTCCCGTGCGGACGACACGTTTCAAGGAGAGAATTATTTAATTAAACGGTTAAAGAGAAAGGAAAATGTAGTGGGAACAGCTGCGGCCAGCGGTGCGTGTCTCTGCCATTTACAGCCTGTCTGCGGCTTGCTCTGAGTCACTTAGCAGAAGTGTGGCACGTCTAAAGGAAAGCTCCACAGGTATTAATACAGGTATTAAACTGCGTAAATACAGTTATATGGGGTTTCCTGCAAGAAATCTTACGGCAAATCTATATCATTCCATTACAAACCTAAAATTAGCTACATCGAGAGCACTGGGCCAGTTTGCAAACCCTACAGACTATTTTATTTACAGGGTAATAAAACTGTTACATTCATGTAGATGGGTGCGCAGACTTGTCTCGAATTGAAAACCAGCTGACCCACGTTAGCAGTCCTGCTCGCATCGCCGTGCACCGAAAGGCATAATAAATGTCAGCTGTAGAACAATGCTGTGCTATTTAAAACCACGTAAGCCAGGGGTGAAAACCACACCAGTGACGGGCAGAGAGGTAACAGCTCCCCCTGAGCCGGAGCGCAAAAGCAAGAGCGACACTCGGACTTTTTGCACAACACATTTTTATCTGCACACACTTACAATAAAAATTAAGATATTGTGGATGTGCTTTGCATAGAACTTGGCATCTTTTGTCATATAGGCTACTTTGCTCTACTCCTCTACCTAATTACTGTCATACGTCTGTTTGTTTACACAAACAGGTTTCCCTTGATGGTCTTGCCAACTTTATCCATCCGCAGAATCCACTCAGAGTTGATAACTTATTTTGTATTGTTTATCTCCTACCTTAGGTTTATGGCTGGGTTTTGGTTTATCCGAAACATTGGAGTGTTTCCTCTGAAGCATCGCGCGGATTGTGATCGGTGGTCTATCGTTCGAAAGCCATCGCGCCGCGACATTAAAGTGGGACTGACGGTGAGCTGTCACGCAGGGGCAGGTCGGCGGTTTAATGGACTTCCTCAAAGCGTAGCTGCTCATATCCTGCATCTTCTACAGTTCAGAAGAGCCCGGGGAGTGACAAACAGCTACACTTAACATGTCGCCGACATTCACGTAGTCACGTAATCATACCAACGGGGATCTGAGTTTAATGTGCTTCTTGTTGCTTGTACGGTCGTTGTTGATCATGCTTTAGTCAAACCACATGCCGGAACTTTAGACAGCCCGATTAATAGAAATTTGTGTGCTTATTCACATTTAAAGAGTATGTTTTTTTATTTAGGGTATTTTTATTTATATTATTATAATATTTTATTTAAATGAATGATAATTGATAATGATGTTGGTAGACCTAATGGTAGACTGGCTAGGAGATGTAGATGTTATATATACTGATGTAAGAATCCAATAAACAAATGATAAAATAATCAGTCCTGATTATTATACCAATAAATAAATCTTTAGACGCATCCTACTCGAAACACATATTCACCATATTCAGACGAGGATATAGGCCTAGTAAAAGTAGACCAAGTTTTTGTTTCTACCAACCAGTTGAGTCCTCTGTGTATGTGACTCTTTATGCTCAACTGGTTAGTTAAATTAAAATCTTGGTCTAGATTTTTAATTCCGGTAACTGAACTATCCACTTCTGACCATCCATCCATCCAAAGTGGGTTTCCCAAACTAGGCCTACTAACCAGTGATTGTCGTCCGGGAAATAAAATCATGACGACGATAATGTTAGGAAGGGGCTTTTTTTCGTGCCCGTCCCCTGGGTAAAACCCGCAGGTCAGCATTTTCAGAAAAAATCGCCGTGACAGTTTCCGACCGATGCAAATTCTGACTTGATTTTGCAATTCTGTTGCTCCCATCAGCAAGTGTTTTTCGTCATTTGTATTTCAGAGTTTCATGAGTTACTTTGCTTACTTTTGCTTTGCTAAGTTTCAGAGGTGTAAACAGGGGATTCGATTCCAGGCAAGTAACTTAAATATATCCCCACATCCTCTTTTTTATGTTTGTACTGACTATAGCATCAAGCACGTTTTAAATACAATTCAGAGACAAACAGGCTAAGTGTCATCTATTTCTCGAAAATATCAGGAGCAAAGTGAAGTTAACTTTATTTTTATTTATTTTTTGAGGGAAAATTGGCATCGGAGCTAAAATACTCGGGGTGATAAGACGTAACGACTCCCATGGTGGATTGTATATCTGTATTTTTAACAAAATACAATGTCATAAGATATGTTACATACGTCATTATGAGTTTACATAAAAAGAAACGATCGTTTTCTAAAGCTTTGCTCTCGCTGTTTTCAGTGGTGCGCGCTCCCGAGACAGACGTACATTCTGCGGTACAGGCATGCCACCGCTACAGAGATCCTGAAACTACTGTCACACGTTTATCAAATGTTGATACCCATTTAATTGAATGTCGGGGCTGCACCTTTCGTCTGGCTGAAACGTGTAGTTATGTACCTTTGTACCAGGAAATAAGGCCCAGTAAAAAAAATCATTAGTTTATCATCCCTGCCCGCGTGGCGAATTTAGCCCGCATCGATTTTTTTTTTAAAGTGTATTTTCCTG
>JABFEA020000068.1:3458051-3479225 GCA_019775915.2 Cyphomyrus plagiostoma
TCTGCTAACGCGGTAATAACAGCGGAACGCACAGTATAGGCTGAGTCTCTGCTAACGCGGTAATAACAGCGGAACGCACAGTATAGGCTGAGTCTCTGCTAACGCGGTAATAACAGCGGAACGCCCAGTATAGGCTGAGTCTCTGCCCCCTTTCCTGAAGCCCAATAAAAGATGCTGTGAGATTTACAGCAGACAGGCATGACTCAGCACCAGCAGAGCCGCCCGGACCCTGACCGTTGCCCCGCCGAGCACGGGACTCTCAGCTGAGTTTAGCGCCAGCGGACCTGAAAAAATCCAGCTGACCGTTGATCCGGCAGATCTGGGAGTGAAATCAGTCCGTGGAGTTATGACTAAAGTGGAGCCCTTGAACCCGGGGATTTTTTTTTTTTGGCTAATCAGCCTGTCATATCACCTAAGGAGCGAAAAGCCGTGAAGCTCCGCGGTTGGCTCCCAATTCATACGCTCTAACGGGTAGACAACGAAGGGATTGGCTTAGCAGTGTTTGTGTTGGTCTGAAGTCCAACGAGATGCAAGGAGACTTTCAAGGAGGCAGTCCAGTACAGGTACAGCCCCCCCACGAAGAAAACAGACACCCTGCCAGAGCTGGAGTCGTCGCAGGGGTCAATGTGTGCGTGAATCCGCGATGATGCTGCTGTCAGGCACTGGACTGGGGGACGAAGGTCAGCTGGCACTGGATCCAAAGATATCCCGTCCGTGCCCAGAGAAGCTTTCAGGAAAGGAGGTCCTTCACCTTCTGCCTGTGTTAGTAAATGTTTAAAAATAACCGGCTCTCAATAAAAGGTTTATTGAAAGTTACGTAAGTCGCAAAGGCACTGGGGATAGCGTCGTTAGCCCTTTGTGTGCACTTTAGCATTTTAGCATGTGACTGTGTCGGACGCGCCGTGGTGCCAAATCGGGTGGCTGATTTTTGGGATGGCCTGGTGGATGATGGGGGTCATCTAGGGTCATCTGGGACGGTCCATGTCCACATGCAGCTCCTTCTGTTCACTGGCCGCTTAAGGGACATTCCCAGCTGCGGGTCATGCAAGCTTCCTCAGATCAATCCGTCCCCAGTTAAACGCCCCCCCCCCTCCCCCCGCACTGTACTCCTATGCTGCTTCTGCCCCATAAAACACGCAGGCAGTGTGAAAATGAGCTCATGTCACTAAATGTCGTCAGCAGTGACTTGAGTTAGTCCGCTGAGTCACACCTAGCTTCTTGCACGCCGTTACCGCCCCCCCGGTGACCTCGCAGGGGGGGTGTGGTGGCTGGGTGAGACTCCCCTGTTTCCATGCCCCCCCAACGCCATTAAGTAATTGCCTGTTATCAATGCCTTTAACATAATGACATTATGGCGAGGTCATAAATAGATTTAAACCTGCGTTATCCACCACACCTAAACCCCCCCCCACCAAAACTCAGCTTGTGGCTCAATGCCGGTCGAGGAACCTCCACTTATTTCTACAACTGCTCCTTGGCCTTCGTTTGAGGTCCTCTAACAGTGCTTCTCCACCCCATCCTCCGGGTCCCCTTGTCGCCCCACATTTTTGCTCCCGGACAAGCAGGAACTCCGAATACCTATACAGGTGTGATGGGACCTGAGAGGGAGTAAAAACATGGCCCGTCTGGGGGTTCTGGAGAGCCAGGTTGAGAATAGCTTGGTCAGCGCCCCCCCTCCCCCCTCCCCAGACGTGGGTGGGGGTGGACGCACCGTCGTGGCCGTGTCACCTGAGGACCCCAAGGCAGGAAGCAGCCTTCCTGTTAAATCCTGGTCGAGGTCAATAAACTAAATAATTCACTAAGGTCATTCGCTTTGCTCTGAAACCCAAAATAAAAAAAACACACCATGGCCTGCCGTAACCCTTCACACACTGCCCTCATCCACCCAACCCCCTCCAACCAAAGCTCTCCACCTTCCACAACTCATCGCCATGTTTACCTATCAAACATTTCTTTAAAACACTCATGTTGTAGAGCTCCTTCACTGGGGCAGTTATGCAAGGCGCCTACTAAGGTTGGGTAAAGGCAGTGGCTCCCAAACTGGGGGGTGCGCCTCCCTAGGGGGGCGCAGAGGTATCGTGAGGGGGGCGCACCAATGAGATGAAATAATCTCTTCATAAACTGAACCATTAAACAAATAATTTATAAAGCAACGCAACATTACAGTAAATAATATATAAACCACTAACTCAAAACCACTAATTTAACCACTAATTTCAAACTTATTTTTAATTGGTTGCTCGTTTTTCTCCCACAGTGGTGAAATTGCACCATTTGTATTTTGTAATTGCATTTGTTTCGCTCAGTCAGAAAAGATACTTGTATTTCAAAAAAGTTTGAATCTGAACCTGTGTAGTCTGAATGGGGGGGGGGGGGTTCAATAATGTTCCTATCTAGAAACGGGGGGCCCTGCAGAGAAAGTTTGGGAACCCCTGGGTTAAGGCATTATGCACAGATACTGTCCACAGTGACATTAAACCCCCAGCAATGGCTTCGACCTGGTGGTGACACTTTGCACACAGGGGGCTGTAAATGTCTATAATAACTGGGATCAGAGCTCCAGGTTGTGTCCTCCACCTGTTTCCAGAATTAACTATCTATGCGTCCCAGGGAATTCTGGGTAATTCATCACATGTTCCCGGTATCTGGCCCATGGAGCCAATGGTCTGATTGTGAGGTTGATTTATATATATGTTCTTGGGTGGGTGTTTGGGGTGGGGGCAGATAGGGTAAGCAGAGGGGGCTGTCCGTGTTCCTATGCCCCATGTCCCGTGTGCAATGTTGTTAGTCCCACCTGTGTCATTCCTACTCAGTGAAGATTTGTGTCTCAGATCATGGAACGACAGCAAGTCCAGGCTAATGGCCAGTTTGTAAAACAGTAACTTCTGATAAAAAGCTTTCTGCACCACAAAAAAACCCTTTGGCTTCAGCCTGAAATCCACGCCGACAAGATCTGATGAGTAAATCTGACGCGCACCGAGCTGCCCACGGTCTGCTTCTAAGCAGGTATTGATCGAGCCCCAAGCAAATTCTATCCAGGGATTGAGTGCGAGAAAGCCAGCATAGTCCAGTCTAACCCCGGTGTGAGTCTGGACTTGCTGTGTTGGTTCTGGTGACCTGTCAGGGCGTTGGTTGGGCATCTGGCATGCAGCGGTGTCACATGGGCCAGCCGCAAGGTCGTCTGACGGAAAAGCCCGGAAAGCCGGCCGGTCCCAGCGCTCTCGTGCCTGGCATTCAGTGCTCACTACTTCCTGCAGAAACACACCTGTCTTCGCGTCGGGGGTGTGAAAATCCGACGGCCCCCGCCAAGCTGACATGACATTTCTGCCAGGAGAACACCAGCCTGCAATGGCTGTCACTGGGCACCACGTAACCATGGGAGACAGATAATTTAACCAGAGGGAGGCGCTATAGGCACTCAGGGAGCCAGGTTATTTGAACAGAACATGTGACTATCACAGAAGACAGGCAGACAGAACGGCTTAAGAAAGAGCTTTAAACCAGGGGTGTATGCATGGGTGGAGCCACACTGATCCCTGCCAAAATCTGATTGGCCCCTGGAGTGCCCCTCCCCTGTCACTCACCAATTCAACAGATATCATTGGCTAATAATAAGGTTTGCCCCTCCATATGAATTATGGCCTTTCTTATGCCCCCCCCCCAACATTAATTAAAATCCTAGAATCGCCCCAGCTTTAACTCACATTGGTATTGTAATCGGGAGTGTCTCAAAGGACTTAATCAAGGTGGACAGTCAAACCTGATATATTTCGAAATGTCAGCGTAAACGGAGAGATGCGAGAGGCAGTGACGCTGGACCCGGTCGCACAGCCATACGTTATTTTAGGCATCGTGTTTGAGTTTGGCGACGAGCTCAAGCAGTGTTTTGCCTTCCTTTGTCTTAAAGCCATACCAGGATGAATATTGGATGATATCAGCAGGGGGGTGGGTGTCTTCAAGCTGGTCATCACCAGTCACAACTGGAAACACCTGGACTAGTGCAGCGAATGCGCCGTGAGCGAGAAAGGTGCCCGATTCTTTCCCGAAATTTTCACACGTGCTGGAAGCTGCGTTTACGGGCCGGCTGCTTTTAGCCAGGACAGCGGCCGGCTTTCTTTCATGGGGGGGGAGCTAAGTTTGGCAGTGCAGCCATTTTGCTGAGGGTAACATGCTGACTCAGAGGAATAGAGGCCAGCCCAGAGTTACCGGGACAAGGTTGGGGTCCAAATGGGCCGGATCCCTCCATCATGTCAGCAAACAGCAGGTCCACGTCGCCTCTGAAACAGGTACGGGGCCTGACCTTTTGACCAGAGCGCCCTTTGGCCCAGCTGGGAATCGTTCCCCCGAGACGGGTACAGCTTGTAACACTTGGGGCAGTTAAATGAAAAGACCCCGCAGTAAATCGTAAGTGATGCCGTTTATAGCACAGTAAAGAGCAAGAGGCCGGCCTATCACACGGATCAGCCGGGTGTGATGGGTGGGTGTCCCTTACAGATCGCCACCCCCCCTCCCCCCCCCAGAGCAGCCGAAGATGAATCAAAGTGCAGAGGCGTAGCGACAGGACAGGCCAGGTAGGCAACAGCTTGGAGCCCCAAGCTGGGGGGGGGGGGGTCCCTGAGGACAGCCGATTACATAGCACATTGTAAGGACAATTCTGCTTTATTTGTCTATTCTGGTTTATACAGGACTTGTGTTTAATAACTTCTCTTTGTTGATATTATTCATTAAGCTAAAATAATGGTAATAAATTTTACCATGTTGGGGGATGGTGAGTTGGCTCACGGGACTGTTACTTACACAGAAATGTTATGAGGGCCGAATGAAAAATGACTGGTTCAGAGAAAACAAATCAGATTGTAGAGGAGGTGGGTGCAAGCGATTAGTAGAAGTAGGACCAACCAATCAGATGTCTTGCTCCCATCTCCTCTAATTGCTTGGACACGCTTTCTCTGCATCTTTCTGAACCAATCATTTTTCTTTCTGCCTTCAGAACATTTTTGTGTAAGTAATACTCCCACGAGCTGGTTAGTAGGGGGCCCCTGTGGAGTTTATTTTCCTAGGGCCCCCAAAGTCCCTATAATCATGTGTAAAGATCAGCGTAGTGCTGCTGATTCAGATGCTGTTGACTGCCTTTGTGGCAGCTTCAGACAGGTAATTCCACCCAATAAAAACGCAGGCTTTCAGTCTGAAGCTTAGGGGAAGCACTTAGGAAACAGCAGGGATCAGTAGCAAAGTAACCTCCGCTTGGTGCATCTGGGCAGACGTGGACAGCGGCCTGTGCGCCATCTCTGGGCCCTTAATGACATTATTTAAAGGCATCGCCAGAAAAGTAAATGTGGAACGGCTTTTAACACCCCCGTGCTCTGAGCATATGTATGCTTAAGAGCAAGGCTGCTTTAATATTTCATCAGCACGGATCTGAATGCGGTCTCCTTTAATAAAACCCTTTAATATAATTCACCCCTTATGCTCCATTTTTACAAAATGCCATTTTTATTCACTTGGAGTCTCTGCGGCAGCACATTAAGGGGGAATAATTGTAAGAACATGGAATGAAAAATGAAATAAGCGCTTATTGATTCGAGCTTTGAAATATGCTGCCCCTTCGCCATCCCATCATCCCCCCCGCCCCCCTGCACAAAGTCTCACACGGCCTGAATCACGGCAAACCGAGAGCTCATAGGCGCAAAATTTAACACTGTGGACACCTCGTACTTCATGGCACAAATCTGCCTCACTGTCTTCCTTCATACCACGCACACAATCGAGAGGGGCGGTTTTACCGGAGCAGCCCAGGTAAGGGCCCCCATCTATACATGCATGGTTTAAACTCCTGTTCATCTCAAATCCTTCAGTCTGCTCCAGTAGCCCAAGCAAGATCCTACAGGGCCAGGGCAGCCTCAGATGATGACTATCATAGTGGAAACCCCTACCTCATTTCTGGGGCACATGGCAGACATGTGACCTGGTCATCCAATCAATGTCATTCCTACAGAACCACTTATACTAGCTATACCCAGTGCCAGTATATACAGTATATACTACCATATATATTACCTCTCAAACCATACATTTCTGTGGAGCCCCCAAGCTTTGGGAGCCTCCTCTTCGCCACAAACAATCATTACATTAACTATTAAATAAACACATTCCTTTTTAGGAGATGCTGAAGCAGCATCGTTGTTAACCAGTGAGCTAGCTATGATTTTTTTTCTCTACCCAGTGGCTGTTTATTTGGTTTTTGAAACAGCTGGGGCAGGGGGACTTTTGGAGACGGCTCTCAGAAACAACAAATCACCCCTAACTATACAACTTGGTGCAAGGTGAAGCGCGGGCAAGGTAAAGCACAGGCATGGTGAAGCACAAACAGGATGAAGTACACTTAGGGTGAAGCACAGACAGGGTGAAGCACAGGCATGGTGAAGTACAGGCATGGTGAAGTACAGGCAAGGTGGAGCACAAACAGGATGAAGTACAGTTAGGGTGAAGCACAGGAAGGGTGAAGCAGACAATGTATATTTTACTATATATCTTCAGGACATTTCATGTGATTCCATGTTGTAGGTCCTTCCTTGGTTATTCATATTGTTGCTATTGTTGGTGTGTGCTCAGAACACTCATGTCACAGGGACAGTGTAAGATGGCCACCTTTGTAAAGAGGACAAGCGCATCTGTCATAGACCCAGAACGTTGTCCGTGAATTGTAGCATGTCCCTCAGAGAGTAATCTCAGGAACAACGCGGTCCCCACGTGACATCACAAAACCGCCAAACGAAGTTGCGTTTTCATTGTATTGCAGGTCCTCCGGGTGGACCCTGTCTTGGTTTGTCACTGTCACATGATCTCCTTGGTTCATAGTACACCTACATTGCGTTCGTGCAGCAGAAATGGACCTGTACTGTCTCCTGTCAACAAAGATCAGCTTGATGGCATCCTGATTCATAGTGACTTGGGTTAAGGAAGGATGGCAGTGGGTACCGCCTCCTGGATCTCCCCTTCCAGAAATCTCCCTTACTCCCTGTAACATTATGTGCCCTGGCACCCTCATGCCTCGGACAGCAGCAGCGGGCCTCCTAAAAACTATCTTTCATATCCTCCTAGCAAACTGATGTGATTTCACAATGTACCCCTTTAATGGGAGATGTTTTTACTTTAGAAATTACACAGTACTGCTCTAAAGGCTCAACAGGTCACATTTCTGTCGTAACTGTGACACTTTCTGCTTCATTTAGAGTGGCTACCTGCATCAAAACCAATTTTTCTCCTCAGCACTTTTTCCACAAAGGACTCCTTGGTTTTCTGACGAAAAGGCCAACTACACAAAGCCTCTTACTGGGAAAGGGGCCAGGCATCGTCAGATCTGGCGCACCTTATCGGCAAAAGATAAAGCAGGGTAATGTCTATCGGCCGCTGATGCATCAATCAAGATTACCCAGCCCCCGAGATTACCTCGGCTAAGCCGTGAGCCAGGGTCCCATTTGTGTGTGGCCTCAAATTCAGACACCCTTTGCATCTGCAAACCAGGTGTGGCTAGGCTAATGGCTAACAAGCTAACAGCTAATGGCTAACGATTCGCCCATCACGCCTCGTATCTGCAAATATGCACGTGACAGTAGAAGAGTTTACCTGGACACATGCTCGGGGAGACTGTTAGTGCCTGTAAAATATTATATATGCTGTAGAACAGCAGCAGAAGGACCCATAAATTTTGTGCTTGAATATTGTGCCTTTTGATGTATTTTTGCATAGCGTCATAGTGTCAGAACCTTTTTTATAGCCATCAAGTGCCCGTGGCTTAAACAAATCCGCGTTTGACACGTTAATCAGTAATCCATACCTCCAGAGCTGCCACCCAGAGCACATGTCCAAAGGTCAGGTTACAGTGCTGTTCCACCTCTCTCTGTCCCTGTTTGCACTCTCCACAGCACTTTGCTCTTCCTGTTCGCCATCGCTTCAGCTGAAACCGCAGGGTTCAAAGGTGAAAGGTCAGCGTGGAGGGAAAAAAGCCGGGCTCCTGGTTCTCGGAGCTGAGTTTATTTACCTCTTTGCGAGCCCCGTGATGCCAGCCTGAGTGAAAATAGCACTCAGAGTCCATGGTTATGCAAGCACTCGCTATTGGCCGTGAGATAGAAGCTGTCTTGGGGCGGAGGAGACGGTTAAACGCTTAGATTTAAGGCTGGAGACTCACACTCACGATGCTCGCTGGAAATCTGTCCCGCTAACCGCGGATTGAACTTTAGTTTGGCGCTCAAGGTCTGTCATGGTCTGACGGGATTATTTTTTTGGTGTAAGAAAACACTGCAGCATCTCCATTAGCCAGCAGAGGAACAGCCGTGTGGCTAAAAACACCAGCCGGAGGATACCGCCAAATCCGCGTTGACACTCTTTAAAAGCGAAACATCGCCACGCATCAACGAAAAATTTCGACAGATAACATTCTGTTTCCGTGAAACAAATCCGCATGGAAAATGACGAATGATGAAATTAGAGAAATCCTACATTAGCATAACAAATGTAAACAGATGCAGTTAAATGCCATGTTCACTAGCAGTTAGCTTGCGAGCATCTGCACTTAAAGCGCAATATTCTGGATGAGACCACTGGAATGCCAGAGAGGGTTGCCCCAATAAGGCCTAAGGCAGCAGGGGCCAGTAAGGAGGCTACACCCTGTCCCTTGTGCCAGGTGCCTGCCTTGGAAACCTGCCAGTCATAGCCAGACCCGCCCACTGGTCCCTCTCCAACAATGAGGTCGGTGCTGGTGGCCCCGCTCCCAGTGTGCCCTTGTGCCCGACACGCCTGGGACGCTCAAGGTTGCGTCCTTGGGAGGATTTTCTGACCTAGCTGCTTCAGATTGGCTCAAAGAGGACTAATGTATCCTCAAATGTAGGAGGTGATGACAGGCCCCCAGAAGGCATCTCACCTGGGTTTAACCGCTCCAGCTGACCTGAAGGCCGTCACTCCAACGTTACATAGCAATTCTACTGTTAATCTCAACATCTCAACAAGGTTTCTCTGCTATTATCATTTATACTAAATTTTCTTTTATTATGTTACTGTAATTACTGCCAGTAGACATTACTCTTCCGTGACATGTTCCCCATTCTCCGTAGTTACGTTATCGGTTTCCTGTAATGCTTTCCTCCTGCTCTGAAAAACGCCCCATGAATGTTTTATTGATTAAGAGGAACTGACGAAATGTGTACTTTTTTGCACTGTTTGGGTATTTAGTTCAAACAGTACGATAAAGTCTCAACTTGCGTCCAAGCATTTTGATCTAAGAGCACGCCAGAGAGAGAGGCGTCTAAAATGCGAGATGATTTTCAGTGAGCATAAATGAATCGGATATGAACGACAGGTCACACTAAACGATCGAACAAGCATCAAATCCATGAAGAGGAGATTTTAAAAACCTAGCACTCTTGGAGCTGTCTAGTCCACAGAATTTTATTGCCTGATAATAAGTTTTAGCAGCGATTTACATGATGAGTAGATGACATAGTGAGCTGTGTAATGTAACGTTAACAGCAAGCAGGGTTGTAGCCTGTGTGTCTTTTAAAAATCAAATACATACACAAATTTTGAGGGCAGTGTTACCATAAATGTCTTGCTCCTTCTTTTCTCTCACCTGCTTTTTTGTGTAGTAACAAGGCATTAAAGTTCAGGGTCTCCAAAAATTTCTGTGTTCCCTTCTAGGCTCATGCGTGCGTGTAAACAGGTGTGAGCTGTCTGTGAAGACCGCCAGTGCATTATTAAACGGCACATCGGCTGAAAGCACCAAGACCCCCTTATACCACAACGGTGATTCTAGGAAAAATGGGTGCCCTACAGACACCCCCCCCCCCCCGACATGGTAAAAATTAGGACCATTACTTTAGCACGAAGTCTAAATTAATAATATCAACAAAGAGAATTAGATGAACACAATTTCTTTATTTTCACTTTACTATGAATACATAACAGAATACACAAATAAAGCAGATATGTCGTTGCAGTGTACCCTGTAATCGGTCGCCCCCAGGGGCCCCCTCCCAGCTCAGAGGCCCCAGGCAGTTGCTTGCCCTGCCTGTCCTCTCTCTATGCCTCTGCTTACAGCTTCCGCATCTCACGCTGCACTCTCCTCGGGTTAAAGTTCAAAGGTCAATGAGCCTCATTATTCTGACATTCTTTAGATGGTAGAGGTCAGGGATGGATAAAATGAATGGCGGTATATCGCATATCCATTCCTAGGACATTTAAGGCCAAGGCTCAAAGACAAAAGGTCAAAGGTCACGAGAAGTAAATTTAATATTGAAATGCGGATCCAGAATGTTATTAAGATGCAGGACTGTGGTACATCAACATATGTACAGAAGTCATTTCAAATAATTGTGACTTTGAAATTAATAATAGATTAGCAAAATATTAAGAATAATATTATGTTTCTGGGAATTAAATGTATAATAGTGAGCAGGACAGGACAGTACCATGCTACTGTGGCACATGACATTAACTGAGGATCATCATGTCTGCTCTGGTGCACACGTCTGCAGATCTTCAGCAGGCACGTACCTTCTGCTAGAGGTGGCCTTCGAGCGAGAAGACCCACATCAGAGATCCGCTTCCTGGCCACCTCGGCCCGGGTTGGACCTCGGCCGCGAGCAGCCATCTGGCTGCCATGAACCCGAGCCACTCCTGCAGGCCGTGACCTGGCTGGATATGGCTGGGAAATCACCGCTTTATGGAGGGACCTGGCCAGCAACATACAGTCATGGCAGTAGGTCCTGTCTCCATGATAGATATTGTAGGGGCCAGCACAATATATTTAATACATATTAAGATGCAGCTAGAGATTGCAGGAAACAAGACAGAGCAGTTTAATTAATCCTCACAACATAAATGCCCAATGGCTTTCCTATTTGACATACGGGCAGCGTGTGGATCCATGGGTCAGGACTCTGAACTCATGATCAGAAGGTTGCTTGTTCAAATCCCATGGCGGGCAGAGTGACGTCACTGTTGAGCCCTTGAATAAGACTCTTACCGCAAATTACTCAGAGTACACTGGCTGACTCAGCTCTCTGATCCTGCACTTACAAGTCACTTTGGACAAAAACTGTCTGCTAAATAAATAAGTATAAATGCTGATCGTGCAGTTGCATTTCCAGTCAGAATTTGTGCGGGAAGATTTAGCAGCAAAATGTCTGCTGCTCTAATTGTCATTATACATTTCTATTTTAATATAACTTTTTTAAAGATTAATGTGTGCGGCGACGGAAAAAACAACTCCAAATTAATGAACAAATAAACAGAATATTTAATGGACTGGCGCGAGCCTGCAAAACAGACAAAATGGTTTCCCGGTTATTTGGTGTCGTTAGTGCTTTACGGTGCGAAGTCGGGGCAAGTCAGGAGCGCCGCTGTACCTTTAAGACATGCGGAGGGAGGGATGGATGGAGGGATGGATGAAGGGAGGGAGGGAGAGAGTGAGCGAGCGAGCGGGGGAGTGAACGAGGGAGGAGCGCAGCGCACACTGCAGTCGTACGGCCGGGGATCCCTGGGATAAACAATCAGTCGCGCTCTTACATTGTTATTGTTCAGTCGCTACGGATGTTTTTATTATCACCCCTTTAACGCCGCTACTTCGCTGACGCGCCCGGGAACCACAGCCCCGGACCTGAGAAGGATTTCGCCCTTTCAGGAGAGCCAGCGCATTTTTCCCGGGAGTCCAGTCCACGTCGAGCCATCTGGTCAGCGGCGAGGGCAGGTATGCGCCGAGCCGGGCGACTCGGACCCCGGGAACCCGCGGGTGGGAGTAGGGGTCCCCGGCGTCGGAAAGGCACGGCAGTCCGACGGATCGTGCCACTGCAGCTCTCTTCTCGCTGATCGCCCATGTTGTTTGTCTTTTTTTTTTTTTTCCTTCGGTGCGTTTTTTTTTTTTCGGCTTGAACTAGAGCGCAGATCCGACGGCTCCACTGTCGATGCGCAGCGTATAAAGGACGCGTCAGCCCGGTGGCCCCGGGGCCGGAGGGGGGCAGCCACAGCCCGCTCTGCTCTATTGCATTAAGGTGAGGCCGGGCACATAATGGCTCTTCATTAATCAGGGGCTGATCTTTGCGTCACTAAAGCCGGAGAAGGCCGTGTTTCAGCACCATCGCCTCCGGGTCTGCGGTGCTGCCGCCGGTGTCGTCTCCCCTCATCCTTTCAGGCAGTCCGCGTTCCCTACAGTGTTTTATTAATGTGGGGTCACCGTGATCGGCAAGCGACTTCGTTACACTTCAGGAAATGGGTCAGTCGGCTAAATCCGGGGTTATGTGCTCTCTTCCCACCCTGCGATTACTGCAACTTAACCCAATACGCCCATCCGCGCTCAGTGCAATACGCCTTCAGCCTGGATCCCCCTGAAAATGGTCCGTGTGCTGTATGAAAATGACCTGACAGCTTCCTGCACCGTATATAAAGCTGCACATTTAGACGGTGACAGACGCAGTACAGCCGGATCCCGAATCTCAGTCGGAGGCCGATATTGATCATTACCCGGTGGCGGGTCGCGCCGGTTCATCCTGCGCCACCCGTCGGTGCATCGGCAGCCTTAAAATACCCAAACCGATGCCATTCATTACGGCGTTTTCCGCAGGTACAATCAATGCTGAACATCTTTAAAATACTCTACTGTTTGTGGGCGGAGACCAGGGCACAACTTCACTTACAAGCCGCAGTCAGAATTTATTGAAGAAGCGAGCTACCAGGCAATAAACTAAAAAAGAAATCGCTGAATTTGAACACTGTGTGCTATCGGCCTATTTCTTTAATTGTTGTTTGTGTTTTTTGAAATATTCATTCTATTTCTATCTATATTCTATTTCGTAGTATTATGTTTTGTAGTATTTCTGTAGTAGCCAAAATGAGGGACTTGCAGGTTTTGACAGCTTCACACCCCGTAGTAATGGAGCATTTCTGTAGTATCCTATATTAGGGACCTGTGGGTTTTGACAGTTTCATACCCTGTAGTAATGTAGTATTTCTGTTGTATTTTACAGGCTTGCGGGTCTTGACAGCTTCACATCCTGTTGCAATGTGTTTAATCCCCCGCTACATGTTGGGTCTTTAAGATTCTTTGCGTCGCACACATGTATGGATTTTGCATTTGCCGGCTTCGGGGTTATAATGGAGTATCTTCTGCCATCGATCAATGCGTGGGCGGACGGGGGCAAAGGTCCGAGCTGAAAGGGTCACGGAAGCGGCCGGGAAAAGGGATGGCGGCTTTGTTGGTTCAGGTGTTGCCCGAAATCCCCCGGTGCTGCTTGAACGAGTCCGATGGCGGTGCCAAGCTCACAACATTAACTCGTCGCCTTATTCCGCTTTTCAATAATATCGATTTTCCCTGCTCAAGTATTCATTTCGTTACATGTTTTTTCCCCGTTTTGTCACGTTAAACACTGACATACTTTGGAAGTTGACCCAAGCCAGCTGTAATGTTTTGTGTTGATCCCGTTGAACTTGTGATATTCTAAGAGGTTAACTATTTTTTATAGCCCTGTAAACGTCGCTGGATATTATTGACCGGAGAATCTGCCAGGAGCCCTAACAAGAGTTTCCTCCGAAACGGGATAATCCACTGATACGCAGTGCAAACTGAGCTGACTTTTGCTCCTGCTTGTGTTAGACAGTAATTTTGAAACAGTTGTGATTTGCTCATTATTGGATTCAAGTGAAAACAATCTGGTGTATGATAAATAGATGATGTGTCATAGTGGTTAGTTGACCTGCAGGATGGGACACTCTGATCTACATTTGACAAAACAGAATCTTCTCCGGTCAAAACATCCAGTTGTAGAGATGTCTACAATAAATGTTTATAACGTATATAATGTAGGAATGCTTTATAAACCTTTGTAGATTACTTCTGAAAGGTGTTAGCAGTAAATGATAACCAGGACGGCGATAATTTCAGTAAAACCAGTATAATTTTGGGTCATACTTAGCCACGGAACGCACACAAATTAGGATAATAGCTATAAAACACGGGTTGACTTGATCAAAAAAAATATATTTATAGTGTTGGGTTAAGCTTTTCTTTTTCAGTGCTGAGAGTTTTGGAGCAGTAATTGGAGTCAGATTAAGCTCTGGTTCTGTTTGGGTTCTGGGGCGGAGGGTGTGTTTGGGCCCTGAGTGCTGTCACTCCCGTGCTGTCACTCTGTTGGACAGGACAGCTGTGTCCTGTGTGGTGTCCTGCTCGTGCCAGACCACTGGTTGGTGTGGAGATGGGGGTGTCGGGTCTCTCACAATGTGAGAAACAGGACGCCTGAGCCCCTACCCATGGTGAAGGTGATGGTGATGATGAAGGTGATGGTGATGTCTCCAGAGGCTGATGTCCTCTTGTCTGGAACTGAGTTGTTACCATTTTCAGCCTCCATCTTCATATCTGTACACCTCATACTCTATGTGTGGATTAATTGCTAATTGGCAATGTATCTCAGTTGTCTTTGGCTCGGTGCTCCACAGCGCCTCCCACTGGCCAGAAGTCCAATTCACCACCATCACCCCAGACCCCTGCAGTGTATTTCTGACAGACTGGTATGAGATGGAGAACTGGTGTCCCAGACGGGCTTGCAAACAGGTGCATTTTATCAAGCGATTGTATGAAAACAGAACTGACCTCAAACGGCAGACCCTAACTCCCCTGATAAGATAGGGTGAGATCGTTAGGGCTTTTTATACTGTTGTCAGGCAGCGTTTCTGGGACCAAAGTGTACTGTGGACCCAGCTGGGAGTTTGCCTGCTGCCCACACAGCCCATATCAGTCATTTCCTTTGGTTTTGACAATGTAACAAGCTGTTTATTAATTGGCTGGTACAGGAAAGATTACCGGGTCACTCTGAAGAATGACCGTTACAGTATATAGAGCTCCCCCCCCCTCCCCATGCCTTGGAATACTGCATTCTTGTTTAATGGTCTCATGGACAAGTAGTTTGACAGCAAGAGCAGTATTGTGTATATACTGTGCATACTGCTGAGAGGAGCATCCAGTGTGAGTGTCCAGTGTGAGCATCCAATGACTGCGTCCAATGAGAGCATCCGGTGTGAGTGTCCAATCCGAGTGTCCAGTGTGAGTGTCCAATGTGTGTGTCCAGTGCCTGCGTCCATTCCTCACAGTGGACCTTAATATGGGAATAGAGTGAGGGTAGATGGGTAAAAAGGAACCAAGTATAAGATTGTGGTGATGATGAAGAAGCACTTCTGAAGCTGCAGCAGTAGATGTACAAACAGGCTGTATTGTGACATGTTTGGGTAAATGTTTGTAAATTGGTCGGCGTTTGCGTGCCTGTACATGTACTGGCGAGCTTGGAGGACCCTGGGGGCGTAGCTGAGCCCGAAAGTGGTTCCGGCAGCGGCTGGCGGCGGAGTCTCTGCCGCGAGGAGTAGCGCCTAGGACACTGTGCTCCTGCCCTTGCTGATTTTACAGTTAAATATAAACAGTCCAGCGTAGGTATTTTTACACTCGCGTTGTGGAAATATTACCCTAAGGGAGGCTGAGGTTACTGCTCTGTTTTTAACGGAGGCCATCTTTCTCTCGTCCAGCTCCCACGTGTGGTCAGATGTGCTTACTCAGAATGCGGCCGTGTGGGTCGGCGCCCGGCAGTTTATTTTCGGGAGTTTCTCAGCCGCAGGAAACATGGTGCTCCGGGACGGAACGAGGACTGGAGTTCGGCGCCCATACGGTCGCTGTGTGCCGGCCGTCGGTCCGAGGTGAACGTGTTCCTGTCGGAGAGCCGGGGGAGGAGTTAAAGGTCAGAGCGGCAGGTCGGGAACTGAGATAAAAAGGTGTGCCTCTCTACCGGGGACCGCTGGCGAACTCCAACGAAAACTTTGTTATAAATTAACGTGTGAAGTGGACTGGGGGGGGTCGTCTGTGTACCATCCTGGGCCAGAGGCTCGTGGGCGTCCCGCTGTGAGAACTGGCATCTCGTGACGGATCCAGAGTCCAAGGCCGCTGTGGTCCCGGGGCGTATGTGTCCTTCAGGCTGCCCTTTACCAAGCGAGGTCACCGTGGCTGGCGCAGCCTGTGCGGGGGGGGGCCTTATGTAACACCAGTGAGTCGCCCTCTCCCCCCACACACACCTTCAGATTTTATTCAATTTCTAATTTAAAGATAGAAATGAGGAGGCGATGGGCTTTCTTTGTTGCCGGGGGTTAGGCTTGATGGGAGCGGCTGGTGTTTTAGGCCCGGAAACACGGCGGTTCTGCACCTGTTCCGGAAGGTTTCCGTGGAAACGCTGCGTGGATTCCGCGCTTCTGCTGAGGAGCAATACCCCCCCCCCCCCAACCCTCCCAGGTCGTCCTGTGTCTGTGCTGCGCCCACCCACCCCAAACGTGAGATACGGAAGCTGAGGTCTGTGGTTACAAGGGGCCTCCTGGTGTTCAGGCTGGGTTTCCCCCTCTGACCTACATGAGGAGCGATGAGGGCGATTCCCCTACCCCACCCCCCCCACCGGTTGCCCTCTGTGGGGGCAGCCAGCTCTTTCCAGCACACAGATGGTCTTATCTGTGTGGCCTGGGAGGGTGAGGTTTTATTTAACACCAGGGGTGCGCGGGGGGGGGCTGCTCAGGATGGCTGACACCCCTTCACTGCCAGGGCATTAATGCACCCCTGTAACATGTTTCACCCACCCCCCCCCCCCCACCCCCCCTCGGTGCTTCCTGCCGTCCATGGGTGTTCTCCCTGTGCCCCCACCCCAGCCGCGGGTATCCCTTTCACTCCACTCGGTTGCCAAGGCGGGGGCGTGGTTGCCGTGGGTGATGCCAGCCTCGGGTCTGGAAGCTGATAGTTGCTGCCCGGGATGGAGGAGAACAGGAGTGGGCCGTGTTCAGCGGTAACTGGACACGCGGATTAACACACTATGCCGGTTGACACCAGATCTTGCATTGAACTCTGTGGATTTACTTCCCTTTATTATACAGCTGGAGCTTTAGGTCTGATCGGGGTCATGCTGGTGCTGCAGACACGCTCCTTCTGGCCCTTAACCACAGCGCCCCCTGCTGCTCTGCTCAGTGCAGTGTGCCATTTGTGGTGATGTTTGGCACAGCTGCCAGGCGTGATGGGCGATTTGAGAGGGCTGCTTGGGCAGGCGCTCACCGGCTGTCACGAAATCAGGGCAGCAGGGCGTGTTTAATCGCGGCTGGAGTGCGGGGGCGTTGTTGTGGGCGGGGCCAGGGGGCGCCAACGCCGGCGGAGTGCAGAGTTCAGCGTTGCCTTCGGTCCGTCCGGCTCTCCTTTCCTGGTGGTCAGCGCGAGTCGGTAAATGTCATGTATTTGGCGACGGGTGTTTTAATGTCACTGCGTGCGCAGGTTGTGTTTACGTTCAGCTGGGAAGCCCTGGAGTCAAACTGTGTGAACTGACACCCAGAGGAATGTCCCTTGGACGGGGGTGGGGGGTGTGTTTGCGATAAGGGCTCACCGCTGATCTGGGATCTGTTGGGTTTTGGGCTCGTCTCCATAGCAACCCCACAGCCTCACGTCCTGTTATGAAAGGGTGACGGCAACGGAAAGATTGGGGACGTCGGCGGTCAGGCCGAGCTGCTTTTCCGCCCCGAGGCGCGTGACCGCGTCCAGGGGTCACTCGGGCCGCGCGGCGGTTAGCGGGAAGCCGCCCCGGGCCGCGACCCACTTCGGAGGGCCGCTCCGCACACGGCAGTGCCAGCGGTGACTCTGTGCCAGTGAATTAAATGCAGCGAGGTCCACTGTTTCCGGGTAAACATGAGTGACTGGGGCTCGGCTGAGCATTAAAGTGGAGGAGGCTGGGCTCTCTCCGGAGGCGTGTCGCGCTCCCGCTGCCTTCTGCCCTTTCCCTTTATCCGCCGCGTTTCTCTCTCCCCGCCGTGACGCTCGGCTGCCTGCGGCTAAGCCGCGTCCCGGCAGAGTGAAACGCCGCGCTCTCCCTGCATTCAAGCCCCAGCTCATTACTCCTCGCGCGTGAAGGTCATTTTTCGCAGAGGCGCGGCCCGAGTGTTTTTGGCTAAACCGGTGACGTCCCGCACCCTTCAAACTGCCCGAGGGGGACGGGACACTGGCCTGCCGTACGAACCGATGGCCCCCTCACCTTACTAGACCTTCCTATACCTTGTAAGTCCCTAGTGGCCCCAGCGGGGCCCCCTGTACTTTTTTTAGGGGCGTCCTATAGAGGCATCATGTGATGCGCTTGTTGTGAGGGGTCAGAGGTCGCCTCAGCAGGGGGATCCGACCCCTGGGCATTTCTAATCTCTCTGTGGCTTCTCTTCTCCTGGCAGACAGACCCTCCCGACAGGTTACTGCAAGGCGGCCTTGGGAGTGGGGTGACAGCGTAGATCCCGCTGCATAACCATCCAGCAGCCCCTCAGGCCTCTAGGGTTTTGCATATTATTCGCTGGGGGGGTGCACGGTTGGGCAGATTTACACGCCCATTCGACTCTGTGCCGCCAGGATGGTCGTGTACCAGCTTGCCGGGAAGTGCAGGCTCGCCATTGGCTGGGAGGAGGTCATACAAAGGTCATGGGCAGGTCGCCGTTGTCATTTGTAATGACAGAGGTATCCGGGCGCTGACAGGCGTGGCCCAGCACGGGGAGATAAGGTTTTCCCCGTCCGACAAAAGTTTTTTAAAAAAAAATTTCAACAGCTTTCATGCGATTTGAAATGTTCCCGGGGGATTGCTGTGCGGGATGGTGCGGCAGGACGTGGGAACAGCCAGAACGTGTGCGGGGGCTGATGTCCAACCTGTTCCCCTGTGCGTCAACAGATAAAACATGGCCTTCCTTTCCACGGGCAGAAGCCAGGGGGGCGGTGCCACGTCTCCTACTATTGGCTGCCGGACCCAGGTGGCACGAAGCGGCAAAGTAACCAGCCGCTGAATCTCGAAGCTTCGTCTGGGTTTAGAGCACAGCACTACGGGGTGAATTTAATGGACGAGGACGACGGGGTCTCCGAACCCACTTTAAAGGGACCTCTTGCTTGGACTGGCCCCCCTCGAAACACTGATGCACCACTGCTGCTCATGAGGCATTAAGGTCTCGTCCCGCCCTGGGTGGGATCCCTAATGGCACCCTTTCTTGAGGGTGTGCTGACGTGGTCAGGGATGAGAGCTTGGGGGTAGTGGCCGGCCTGTGTGAAGGGGTGGGGTCGCCCCCGCGGCTGTGTCCTTCCCCGTCTATCCCGGCCTTGCCCCCCTTCGGGCCCTGTGGGGAGGTCACCGCCCCGCCCCCTGTCCCGCTCATCCCCCATGCTCACCATGAACCTGACGGGCATTTTTAGCCTCGTGCCGCGCTATTCTGGCCGCGACCTTGCGGCGGCAGCAGCGGTGGCCGCGAGACCTTCACCCTGCTTCCCCATGAAGGTCTTCGACAGCTGTGTGTGGCACGGCTTCGTGCCACCTAATCCCTCACCTGACAGCGCCTGGCATCAGCAAGGACTCACTCCCGTTTAAGTCAGGCTAAATTGAGACAGGCGGCGGCTAAAATAAAAGCCAAACGCTCACTCAACGTCACTTCCAACCCGGGGGGGGGGCACTATTGGTCTCTCTTCCAACCCCAATGCTCTTTATCATCATTTTTGACCATAAGGAGCAACAATAACAAATGGATCGGCCCCATAAACCGATCTTGGTGTCTGATTAAACTCAAGGCTGTTTGCTTGTTTGTTATTTATTTCTTGTTTTGATTTGGGGGGGGGGGGTGGATATAGATGGACCTTATGGACCTTTCCCGAACCTTGGGTGATTTCTGTGGTGGCCGATTTATTGACTGTTCGTGTGGTGTCGGACAGGAACAGCTGGCTGAAGGCTCGGGGTAGGAGATAACATTACAGGGGGGGGAGGCAGGCACTCTTTCTTAGAAGACGGCTGGGAACACCTTCTCGATACCCCTCCCCCCCTACTGCGGCTGAAGGGGGGTTCTGGGAGAATCCCGGAGCCTCTGCCGTTTCCCTTGGTGTCCGCTGCAGGCTCAGGGGTTCCCCCCGCGGGCTGGTGAAAGCTCTCGCTCGTCCTTCTGCTTGACGCGGCGTGTCACAATTTTTATTTTAAACGGATCAAAAGAATCGTAGGACTCTGTTCAGGACGAGCTTTGGGTTCTGGGAAATGGAGATTACCTTCAGGCACAGGGCCGTGTAAACCCTTCTGGGAAAAGACCATGTGACCATGTCTGTGGGCAGACCTTCGCGTGACCCCGCTCACTCTGCTCCCCAGACGTCTCCTCTGACGCGTCGTCGCGCCGACGGGGTGTTTCCCGCTGCGGAGGCCGGGGCACCCTGCCTGTACGACGGGCGCGGGATCCGGAAGGTTCCGCGGCGCTCCAGATGTCCACAGGGCGGAAACAGCCTGGAAGGGGTTTCTCCCTCGCGGTGAGACGCCAAGCGGCAGCTGGGCTGGGCGGGGGCCCCCGCCTTGGGCCGATTAGCGGCTGGCTTCGTGCGAAGGTTAAAAATACGCGGGGCAGACACCCCCCCCCCCCATCGAATGAGACGCAGGTCTGAGATAAATCCCCCACCCCCCCGGGTTACAGATAAGGCCTCCAGAGATTAAAAAACATAGAGCGTGGGGAGGGGGGGCGGGGGGGTCGATGTCTATCTGGTGCTCCGGATGGCGTTTTGTCTCACGGATTCAGTTCAAGGACGCCTGCGGGCGATGTCACTGTCACAGAGCCACTGATGCGGCTCAAGGTCACAGCCGCCCGCCCCGTGACATTCAGCCCTGGGGAGGGGGGACGCTGTAAAATTCTTCAGCCCCCCCCCCAACACGGGCATCCAGACACTCTCACACAGGGGCGGACAAAGGCACGTGAGTGCAGCTGTGCCGGTTGTCTGTGCACACACACAGACACGTATGACACACGTGTGTGACACGCCGCCCTTTTTCATGCTCGCCTCCTCCTGGCATGCGGTGGCGGGATGAGCTGCTTTCGCTGCCTCTCCAGCTCCGTGTTCAGCCGCGTTCAGCCGTGTTCAGGCTCGTGCTGGCCCTTTAAATGTCACCATCGTCCTTCAGCGGAAGAGTCCCCACCGCCACCCCCCCCACCCGTCACGCCCCCAGTCTGTTAAAAATCTGGGTCCCTCCACCCTACCATCCCCCCCGGGGGGGGGGGGGGGGGGGCCGGGGGCCGGCGGGGGGGGGGGGGGCGCCGGGGGGGGGGGGGGGGGGCCGGCCGGGGGGGGGGGGGGCCGGGGGGGCG
>JABFEA020000068.1:3479325-3495442 GCA_019775915.2 Cyphomyrus plagiostoma
GTTTCTTCTTTTCAGTCCTTTGTGGGTGTGACTGTGATCGTTCTGTGTAAAGGTCCCGGTGTCTGTGTTTGGGGGGGGCCCTGCATTCTGTCCTGGTCGGGGGGGTTGTCGGGGGGGCGGGGGTCCCGTCAGCTGTCCGCCGCTTCACTCCAGATGTGCGCAGAGGTGCGGCGGATCGCCGTGGAAACAGCCTAAGCACACAGCGGGCAGCCCGATGCATTATGGTCACACCTCTCCACCCCCACAGTGATTTTACCCTCAGCCTGTATCTGGGCAGATAAATCCCAGGAAAAGTGGAGATTAACGGGAACTGGGAAAGTCTGGAATGTTCCGCTGGTGCTTTTAAAGGTGCACGTTTTGTGCACGGCGCATGTTGGGTCCACGCTGAGGTGGGACGGGTTCCTCATGGCGCGATTATCTCCACGCGGTCAACCTGCACCGTCTGCTTGCGGTGCTGACGCCGCGATTGAGCGCGGGTGTGATGTTTTACGGCCGGCAGAGCGAGACGATGTTTGGAACGGCGTTTAGGGGAATCGACAGGGACCTTACATGATGTGTGAAACACTCGCGACTCGGACAGGGCACCTGTAACCCATGCGTGAGGCTCAGAACAGCCGCTGCCCGTAAGGCCAGACAATGTTCTAAAGCATCTTCAGTCTCGCGCGGAAGTGACTCCGAACACATTTTCTTTTGAAAGTTATTTCCTGAGGGTCTTTTGCCAAGTGTCTGAATGCTGTCCGTTATTTTTAAGAAGTTGCTCAGTTTTTAATTCTTCCCCGAAAAAAGCAAAACAGATGGACAATAGAGAACTATATTCAGTTAGATACATGTGCTAATTCAGTCATTTTGTTTGAGGCTTGTGAATGTGAGGAGGTTATAGTGAAACGTCTAATCTGAAGACATGCAGGATAAAAGCTTTCAGACAGCAGCGCTCTGGCCGAAGCGGAATCTCTCCATCTTGGTTTCATATTTCCAGAAATGCGTTATTGAAATAACCGGGAAGTTACTGTGCCTGGCATTTCAATTTAGTCAGAAATGCAAAACCTCACTCTATTTAGTCTGTATAAATTATCCTATTATTATTATTATTATTATTATTATTATTATTATTATTTTCTGTTCTCTAAAAATTAATCATAAAACAAAATGTAAAAGACTGAATTGTTTTGCCTGTAAGAAAATAATAAAATAAAATAAAATAATAATGGACTGTAGGTCAGTTATATTTATACTGTATTACCCTCTGGTTTTTGGTTATAAATGTGAGGTCATTGTTGTCTGGTCAAGTAGCTACTTGCGTTACAATTGGACAGTTAGTCATGTGACTCCTGGTCAGGTGACAGGGTTCTGGGAGCTGGCTCAGCTTCCATGTGATTGGCTACTGATCACTTGGGGGTGCTGCTCCCTCTAAATGCCATTGAGGAGCCAGCACTGGGATTAAATCCCACTGGATCTGTGCCTTTGAGCAGTTTGCCGATAAAATATGTAACACAGAATTAGTGCGCTTGACTAGAAACACTTAACATTTACTCACTTGATCCAGTGACATGCGTGAGTTTTTCTAACAGGATTAGGGTTCATTTCAGCAGCTGCTTATTCGGCTCTACCCTGTCGACATCTTTCTGGTCTAAACCTCCCATCCTTCTCCCGCTCTGAAATTGACCACCCCCCCCCCGGCATCCAGGGCTGCTGGAAGATGAAAATAAATGGCCCCACGAAATAATGCCACCTGTCCTGATTGATGCTGTAGTTTTTGGGCCTACGAGTTAATCAGCTAAAAACCTCAATGGATATATGACGGCAGAAGCGACCTCTGACTGGGTCGCAACAGGACTTCAGAGGTGAGCCAGGCGCCGGTGCGGACCGTGGGAGCTGGGTGAGGTCCAGCACAGCATCCCAGGGCGGTGAGAGGCTGGAAGGCTTTGGAGAAGGCGCAGAGGAGGCCACACCGATGCTGCTCTCCTCTATTTTGAGTATGTAGGTCATGGTTATCCTAAAAGCGGGCAGTATATGTGGGTCACTCTGGTCTGCCTGCGTCTCCAGTTCCATGGCCATGTTGCCGCTCACAGAGAAACAGCCGCCCTATATTATGGGATGTGCCGCTGGAATATCGGGCCGCGTGCTCTGATTTTGCAAACCACTGTCAGCATTGCACCCCCCCGCCCTAAAAATACCCCATCCACCACCTTTCTATAGGACTGCAGTCTCTCACATTATCTACACACAGGAGGAGGAAGTTGGTGCAATTGCATCCTGAACATAAAGCATGTGGTTTTGTGCCAGTCAGATAAAGATTCGACGGTTGGGTGTAGGAGGGGGGGCGGGGGCTGTTCTCTGACAGGGGGACCAAGGTGGCTGCGGGGGCCACGGCCCCTGAAGCCAGTGAGAGTGACAGGGCCAAGGAAGGGCTGCGGTTGTCAGGTGTGACTTCATGGCAAGTCACATGAACGCGCAGGAGCTGCTGATGGTAAAACAGCAACTAGCACAATGCAACCGCTGCACTGAGAGAGAGCACCAGTGTTTTTAGGGAATTACCAAAATGGCATGGAAATAAAATGCGGGAGGGGGGGGGACCACTGGGCCATCATCCAATCAAGCAGGCGCTGGATAACATTTGCTTACATTCCGTAGCTTTTTACTGATATATGTAAAAATAATAATTTCAAAAAGTCCTTTTAAAACTGACCTTGGATTTAAAGAATGAATGGAATTATTTGTGTGAGCTCTAAATAATCACTTTCAGCTGTGAAGGGGGCGGGGTCTGTGATGCTCTGCACTAGTGTAATAAATAAGATAATGGTGTATCTGTCATGTGCCAGGGCCGAATCACACCCGTGTATCGTGCTGGATTAAATGTGTCCCTCCCTGCAAGTCTGCTCAACACAAAAGTAAAACTTCGTGAGTAAAAGTAGTTCCTTACCCATTTACTCATTTAAATGCCTGAATATCAGTAATTATTTAAAGCTGCCCAGGCATCACTGGTAAATATTTGAATTTATATTAAATCTTAAATCTTAAAACTTTTTTCTGCTGAATACTGTGCCTGTATATATGTTAATTTGACCAATTATTGAAATATATAAACACATAAAAACTGATTATGAAAAAATAAAAGTAATGTGAATTGGCACATAAAGTTGACTGAAAGGTATTTATAACTGTTTACTTAAACAGTTCTAAATTTTAACTTGAAAGGTATTTAATCATTATTATTTTTAGCACTGAAGAATGTTGAAATAAACACAGGTATTTTACAGGAAGCAACTGGACTATCCCTGAGCACAGACTTATTTCCTGTATGCCTGAGTAAAGCATGTGCTGTTGCATGTGAGAGACGTAAGCCTGCCACATGCATGTTTACCTACATTCCATATTCCTTATGGTGTATTTTTCAGCTCCCCCCCCCCCCAATATTGGTACTTTACACCCCCACTACACCTTTGGTAAGTTGTCTGTCACACCAGACAGCAGGGTAGGGGGATTAAACCCATAAGCGGAATGGAGGCAGGTCCCAGAGGAGACTGTGTTTATGTGGAGTGAATTAGCCGGCGTCCTATTTTAGCCCCGTGTGCAGCTCGACAGGGGCTGGGGGACTTTCTGTGGAGATGCTAGCGGCTGATTGTATGGCGATTGCGTGATGGTGGCGTGCCGTTGGCATGCCTTCGCATGTGGTTATGAACTGGTATCTGGGTAGGGGTTAAACACGCGATCATTGGCTTGGCTACCCCCCCTATTATCCAGTTTGGGATGTTCCATTGGAGGGTACTGCTCATTGTGACATCACTTCCTATGGGTGAAACCATTGTTGACTGCAGGGGAATCTTTTGGTTTCTTAAGAGTAGGATATGTGTTCTGTGTAATGTAATGCTTTTATGATGGCCCTGCAGGGGGCATTGTTTTCTGCAAGGATAAGAGCATCTGCTCAAAGCCTCTAGTTTCCATGAGGGGTTCTGCTTTTGTGCCCTTGGGCGAGTTAACCTAAATTCGGCCAGCATTTGGGCCGGTAAAGCAGGCTGCTTTGCTGAGACGTTGTTTTTATATAGACTTTGCTTTTTATATAGAATTAGTGTGTTAATTACTTTGTTTGTTTGTTTGATTTTCTGCGTCCTCATGACGCCCTGTCTATGAGGGCAGGCTGGGGTGACAGTGGCACAGTTACTATGAACACAGCAGGCCTAAGTAAATATTTAATTGGAGATGATGCCCCCCCCCCAGGCAGCCCCACAGATGAGTTAACCCTCCTATTGTCCTCAGAGGAGTCTTTTAATGGGGGGGGGGGGTGTTTAACCTGCGGTGGTTCCTGTGCTGGCACATTGAGGAGGCTCAGGCTTTGTGTATGAGAGTTCGTTAGCCATTAGCATGTGTGCTCGTTGTTAGCATTAGCCGTTAGCATGTGTGCATTTTGTCAACATTATCCATTAGCATGTGTGCCCGTTGTTAACATTAGCTGTTAGCATGTGTTCCTGTTGTTAAAATTATCCATTAGCATGTGTGCCCGTGGTTAGCATTATTCATTAGCATATCCCTAACGTCGCTCAACATCATTGGTCCAAACAAACCTTTTATAATATGGTGGTGCAAAATTCCTAAAATGCTGGTAAAATTATATGTAATTTTTTTCTTTCAAATGAAACGTGTTTTATACACGAATGGTTCTATTATAACCATTTAATCTGTTATTGTATTTACATTATCTCGTTTAAGTGGACTGTTACTTAACGTGAAGTGATGAATTTTGTGTTCGTAATGTGCGTCGGACATAACTGTGGTTCAATCGTTGCTGTGGAGATGAAATCCAGGGAACGTAGAAGATGTGCACTGCCTGCAACCCCCTCCAGGGGGCGTGACCCTTGTGTTCTAAAATTATTATAGAATTAAGTGGCCATTTCTACACCAGGGAAGAAAACAGTGAAACTTTAAATCTCAGTATAGTCATTAGGAGCCCACTGATCATACCAATCAGAGTAAACACTGATGCTTCGCCAACCCCGTGTGTGTCCATGGCAACGCCGGCCATTCTGTGCTGATGTCAGAGTACGACGTCATACTGATCTCTTTTATCTTCCAGCTAGCATAATGGCCGCTGACCTAGCATCTATAATAAATACCCGTTCATAGTCTTTCATAACACAGAGTGACGATCCTAATGTGGAATACTGAGTAAATTGAAATGTTTTGGAAATGAACAGTGATTTATTGAAGAACCACCCCCCTAGATGCAATTATAGGGGTGGGTGGAGGGGGGGGAGGTAGCTGACCGAGCCCTCAGATTCAGACAAACGCCACCCCACACACAGCTCAGGGCTCCAAGCGTGTTCATATGATGGCAGGGGTCGTGTGGGCTGGATTTAGGTGCAATAAGTGTGTGTCTCTGTGTGTGTGTATGGGGAGGGGGGCTGGCATATACTGCTGGGTATTTTTTGGACATCCCCTCAACACCCCTTGCATCTTACTGCTTGTGGGCCACGTGTATAGTTGGTACAGGGACGAAGGTGTGCCACCCCCCAGGGAAATGATGTCGCTACCTGTTTCCGTGACAGTCAGAAATGGCCGCCCATTCCTGCTGCTCACCATGTCAACTTCTGGGACATGAATGAAACGACAACAAGTGTGCAGAGAGAATTTTTATTAAGAAAAGGGCTTGGGGCTTATCCTCACGAGGGAGGGGGGAGTCGTCCTCTTGTGCCCCCAGTTTGGGCATGATTAAAGTCCTGATGTAGGATGCAACATGTCTAGAGTGCAGGTGGTGGTTATCAACTGGCACTTAATGGGGGCTGCACTGACATTCCCAAGCTGGCTATGACACAGGGTGATGTGGAGCATAGCCCTGCCTCCAGAGGGCGGAGTCTCATATACCACGCCCACCAATGCTGGTCGAGATCAGCTTCTGTTTCATTTATTCATGGCCACTTCCTGGGGTTTTCCAGCACCTGCATCACTGGGTGGGGATGGGGCTATATGGTGACCCCCCTCCCCCCCCCCCATGAGAAAGATGGGATACTGTATTAGAGTGTCTGTCCTGGAACAGTAAAAACAGGGGTCATTTTCCTGCCCCACTTGGAGGAAGTATGAATTTTAGGAGTTTTTCCACTGTGAAGTACCTCGAGCAAAAGGTAAATAGTTGTGTCTGTGTGTGACTTTCTGGAATTATGACATTGTAGGGACAAGATTTCCCGTCATTTGATTTTACGTTTTACTTTGTGGGGACATTTTTTTGGTCCCCACAAGGATAACCTCACTTTTATTGAAATCTGTGGAAAAAAACTAACTAAAAATGCCAAAAGACTTGCATTTTGTTTGGTTACTTGGTTAATGGTTAAGGTTGTCATTGTTGAGATTATGGTTTGGCCCACAGAAATGAATGGGGGGCAGTCCCCACAAAGGTCTGTATGCACAGGTGTGTGTCTGTGTGTGTGTGTTTCCTGTCTGCACATGACACAATGGATGGACAGACAGTTCTGTACATCAAAAAAAATCTGTTGGCCAGGCGACGGTTGCACTGTGAAAACTGCTGCTGTTTGGTTACAGTGTGCTGGGGGACTTGCACTCGGGGCGTGGTTTGCGGTGTGGGGGGGGGGTGGGTTGCAGCTTAGACTCCGTTTAGCCGAGATGAGCACCAAAAGCGAGGCCGTTTTGCTGTGAAGCACGACTTTCACTCCTTTCAGGCCTTTCTCAGGCTGGGGGGGGGGTTTGCCCAGTGATTCATATGGAAATGGGGGCCAAAGAGAGGGCAAGTTCTCACCCAAACTGGATCTGCCCCTCAGGGGTGCCCAGGGACCCCCCCCCCACCACACACACCTCCGTCTGCTATGTCTCCCTCTGTCCGTCCTCGTTTGTCTGCTCTGCCCCCCCATATTTCCTCTTTTTGGACTCTGCTATTTAGAGGCTCGAAATGAAGGCAGATGAAACCGTGAGGCTGTAGCGGAAAAGGAGCCCAATGTTTGTGGTAGTGCCGGGTTTTAATAAGTTACATCTGTAGCCTGACTTCATTCTGGAGCTTATGAGGGTTATGCTGTGGGATTATGACGAGTGTCGGCACGGCGACAGGCGACCCCAAATGAAATGGCTGGCTGTCAGCAGGCCGGAGGCTGCGGTCCCGTTCTGTCATGGCTGGCCTCCCGCTTATATGCAGAGCCTCTGACTGTCTTATTATGATTTGCTTCCAGAATCTTGGCTTTACTTAGCCTGGGGACAGGAAGCGATCGGGGACAGGGGGCGTCCCTTTGGGGTATGAATGTGTCAGAGGGCAGTAAATGAGATTTGCCTCGCTGGATAGTCCCGTCACAACAGTCTGGTTCTGTGGGATTCAATTATGCTGAATGTCACGTGTTAATCAACCTCTGTGTATGTTTGACTGTATGTGTAGGGGCGGCCATGTCATGTAATACTGCTTGGTAGTGCTGCCTGTTGGTTAAGCTTCCCTCTGTTTTGATTTGTTGGAGCAGGTCAGAATTGAAGGGATTTTTATCAGAGTCACACAGGTAAATGTCTTTGCGACACTCATGCCCTGCGCTTCAGAGCATTTGGGGACACTTGCCCCCTCAGCTTCAGAGCATAGGTAAATGGCTTTGAGACACTCGCACCCTCAGCTTCAGAGTGCAAGTAAGTGGGTTTGGGACACTTGCATGCTCAGTTCCAGAGTGAAAACACGTGGTTTGCACTGTTACCATCCCTGCTTCTCTAAACATCTAAATGGCTTTCCATCAGCTTGTTTCAGATGCTGTCATGGTTGTAAAATGGAAACTCACACAATATTAAATGATACCTGCCCAGATTACTGTCCCTAAGTAGCCATATGAGCTAAATGTCTCCTTAATTGGCTTCGTAAAGACCTGCACACAAACGGGGCTGATTATCTTATGTTGCTGCATCAGATTTTTTTTTCTTTGTCCATCTTTCAGTTGTGGTTCCAAACCATAATACAATTATTCTTCCACCTTGGCCATAAGGTATACACCTAACTTTGACTACTCTTTAACAGTTTAATTAGGTACTAATTTTAGATTGCTGCTTTGAATACCAGATTTACTTGCGCTATCAGTGAATCTGTTTAATTTTTTGGTAGAATATTTAATCCAACCAGTGTGAGTGCATGTGCTGGTACATACAGGCTATAGTATACACCACTCTGCTTGGTTTCTGCAAGTGACACCCCCCCCCCCCATCAAAAAAAAAGAGCAGCGCACATACCTTGTGAAAAACAACAAAGCTTAACGAATCCAACAGGAATCAGCCTTGTAAACAAAATTGAACTTCATCATGAATACGCATTCTCATCATGGCCTATGGGTGGCGCTGTGGCCTTTGAAGTTTGTTGGAGCAGAGCCAGCCGTGGTCCCGTCGCAACGTAATTTGTGTGGGGTGGGGGCATCCTTTGGATAGTCCTGGGGGCTTTTTAGGGACGGACTTGTTTGGCCAAACCCTTGCGGGATGTCTCGTATTCAAAATGGGGGCCCATTTGCCTGTTTTCAGATAATTAAATGCTCCATTATGGGGTGGCCAGCAATCGAGGAAACGTCCCCTAGTGCTTCGTCCTTTTTGTCCCACGGACGTGTCACGGCTGTGGGGTTTCAGGGAGAGGCGTGTTTCGGCCAATCGGGCTCTGCACCCGCATGCCGCAATGAGAGCGCTAATGTTTTATTGTTATCCCGCCCTCCCCGCCCCCCACAGTCGTGCCCTCAGCCAAACGGGCAACATGTCCGGGACGCCGTGGCTAATAGCGCTACCGTGGAAACGCAGTGGAGATCAATCCCATGGAGACAAGCAGGAAAGCTAATGAACAATGTTGGGTCAGATTAGAGAGGAGAAGAGCCCGGAAACTGTCAAGCTTGAAAAGGGAAATATGTATCACGGTGTCTGGACACCATAAGCAGGAAGTTTCAGTTGAAACCGTCTCAGGTTCCTAATAATATTACTGTCTTTAAGCAAAGGGTGCTCTTCCTGTGGGACGCTTACCTGGGTTTTACAACAGGGCTGCATTGTGCGCTGCTGCGGTTCTTGTGGCACCCGTGTGCGTTTCTGGTGGCGAACAGAGCTGGCTGTTACCGCTGCGTCTCAGCACGCCCCCGCCAGCGGGACTCTGCTCTCTGGGGAATAATGCAGGGTCACACAAGGGTCGCACGGGTCAGTGTGTCTGACGGGCTCATGACTAAAAGGAGCCGCTATGCAGGTTTAAGTGTACGTTGATCCAAACGTACGTTATTTATCAGGCACTGCGGTTCCCGAGAGCTGCTGGCCCCGACCGTAACCCGGGGTAACGTCATTCAGCACCTTCCCGTCTGTGGCCATATGCCCCGCGGCGGAACAAAAGTCCTTGATTTGCGTTACACTGATGGCTTTTTGAGGTCTATCGAAGGGTCACAGATACGCCGTGCTCAGCCCCGATTTGCCGGGGTAAAAAATAAGCAGCGTGCCTCCCTTCACCCGGAATTTACTCTCGTTTTCGGGGCGCAGATTTTTGTACGTACGGTAGGGACATGTCCCTGCCGATACTGTTGGAGTACCGTGTGTGTTTCGGGGGGTGGGGAGTTCAGGGCTGATGTGGAAAGCAATCGTACGCAGTCGGTCCAGTGAATGTTACATACACATGCTTATATCAACGTCGGCGGGTTGAACGGTGCTGTGGCTCTTTAAAGATTTTGTCCTGGCCAGTTATTTATAGTCACTATTCTGTCTATAAGTGTATTTTTTGACCTAGTGGATGATATTAACGTTATATATTATTTGGAAGGACACATTGATCAGTTTCCTGTGTCAGGCTATTACTGCTGCTGTTACCACTATCAATAATAATAATAATAATAATAATGATATGACTACATTTGATTGCATAATAATTAAAATAAAATAATAGCCCTAAATTTGAATTATGATTTGAATTATTACTTATTACTTATAAATAAAGGACGAAATATTTGGCAGAAATAACAATTAAGTACCTTTTTATTGTGGCATACTGTACGCATCTCTGCAGTAAACATTAGCATTTGGCTGATAATAAAAATGACAGTTGATGATTAAGGTTCGTTGACTTTTTCTGTGGAATTATAGCGCGTTAGTAATATCCCTGGTGTGTGTGTGTGTGTGTGTATGTGTGTGCGTGTGTGTGTGTGTGTGTGTGTGCGTGCGTGCACGCGTGTGTGGTTTAAAGACGGTCGGCACCTCTTTGTGTCGGCTCCCTCAGCCGTCACCGTCCGCCGTGCCGATGGCTGCTTTCCCAAAGCCCAGCTGTCTCGCAGAAGGTCCGGCGCTGTGCTCCGACCTTGCCTCGGCAGACCTCCGGCAGCGAGTTGCGACGCATCCTTGTCAGGTTTCGCTAGTAAAACGCGTTTCATGACAGTTCACAAAACATGGATTTAACAAGAAAATTCCCCTTTATCTGTAAACATAAAATCCTTAATATCGGTCGCGTTAAATACTTCAGCCCAGAAATAACACAATAAGAAAAAACATTTGACGGTCCTATTTATAACTTTCTAAAGGAATGTTCGGGCGGCATTTCAACCCTGCTTGTAATTTTTGAAGTATTTCGGAATGCAAATTATATTTTAATATTGCTATTTTAAGGCAGGGTCTTGTTTGTTAAGTTATGATATATTCCCATGGTTTTAAATTTAGTTTAGAATTTTTTTTCATTTACTTAAAAATTGCCATAAATACATTTTTAATATCCATTCATGCTTATTCAATATACAGTGGCGGGTATTTTTATTTCATTAAAATTAATTAAAGAATTCGGAAACATAGATTTTTTTTTTAATCTACTGTCATAAAAAATATTTTTTCTCCGATATACCTGATATAAATATATTGTCGTGTGTATAATAGTATAATAGTAGTTTCCAAATTTGGCCACGTTGTTTCAATACAAAAATGCAGAACTAATCAAATGAAGAATGTTAATAGTTTTTTAAAAAAAAATAAAATCCGGTACTGGCAGCAGCTGCAATTTAGTTTATATCTAAATAGCCCCAACAATACAGAGAAGAGGGCTGTTTTTCACTTATTTCAAAGTATTATAAAATAAGGACGTCCGGCTAGCTTTACATCCTAAATTTCCGGTATAAAAAGGGGGACACCTTTTATAATTACACAATTCTTTTGCCAGTGTGCAGTCTCTCTCAAACGACGTCCAAAACGCCATTGATAATAATAATAATAATAATAATCAAATAACTTCCCATTTCTTAGTCCATATCAACTCCGTTTCGCCTTTGATGCTGATGCTACACACTGGATGCTAAAGTTTCTCTCGGCCGTCGCTCCTTTTCTGGAGAACAATGCTGCCGATCTTTTCACTCCAGTGATCTTTTACCATCAGCCGCCTTTGAATTTACTTCACTTCTGTCTGGTTGCCCTTTTACCCGAGCGTCTCCCTCGCCCCGCAGCGACGATCAGCATTAACACAGCATGAGACGGCAGCGTTTCAAATGTTGCATCCAAATGTTTTGCTAGTTTGCTTTTTTTTTTTACACCCCATTTTTATCCACAGGATTAATGTCGATTTTCTGCATAGTTTCGGAAAGTTTGAACTGTAACATTACTGTCAATTACAGCTGTTGAAGTTGTGCAAATGTTCTAGCACAATAACGTATATTTAAAGTAAATGTATACTAAAATGACATATTTGCATTTACTAAACTGTAGGCTATATTTACTATTTTAGCAATGATGTAAATAAATCACATAGTGTAAACGCACCGTTTCTGCATCCGCGTCATTTTTCAAGTTTTGTTTTTTTCAGTTTTGAAAAACTGAAAAATGGGGTCAGAGATTTAATGAAATTTGGCAACAACAATATGATATAACAGCTGAAACGGCAAAATTATTTTATGTATTTTTTTTCTATGTGTGGAAAAAAATAAGATTACAATGTCAGTTGGTCACGTTCTTATATATTAATACCAGTAATCGTAGTGACCTCCGGTCCGCTCGCTTAGCCATCTCCTCTCTGCATCGACGCCAGACACAAAGCGGCTTTTGGGCGAGACGCGGCCGGCAGAGTGTGACAGGGCGGCCGCCCCCAATGCATCGCTGCCCCGGGGGTCAGTGCGGTCCACAGGAGTTCCACCCTGTCTGGGCTTTTGTCTGCCTTCATCTTGACCTTAGCTTTTAAAGCGTTTCTGTTAATTAACTTAACTGGCCTGAGACTTACCGATACTTTGTGTTTTCAAAGTCCTTGTTACCAATTATTTATTATTTAGGTTTTCTTATACTTCAAATCAAAGCATATAAACATTAACAATCCTGATCGGTCGAAATAATAAATTATATTTTAGGCTGTGTTTAGGTTTGTACATTTTCATGTGCATATTATAATAAAACCCTATGGTTCAAGAATATGTCACTATTTACTCAGTAATTAAAATCTGCAAAAAAGGTTTATATATGGCATTTTTGAAGACCTTCAAATTAACATTTGACATTTATTTTTTTTGAAGCAGTCAGTCAAAAAAGCCAGAAAACAATGTAAATGACACTGGTTATATGAGATTTAACATTTGTTGCCATAATATTTTATGTATTCTATTGTTTGATGAAGAAATTTATTTCTGGTAAGGATTTTAAAGAGGAATGTTGATTCATATGGGAGTGAGTCCTGGTAACGGGAACAATAAGGTAAAAAAATCACTTAGTTTCTGACAATTTGACGAATTCGGTCATTAAACTGTAGAATATTTTTCTGCTTAAAGAACATTTCTTGATATTTAAAAACTATGGATGACATTTATGTAAAGGTTACTTACAGAGAAGGGTGCAGACAGTGAACAGAAAAAAAAAATCAGGATGGCTGAGACGTGACCTGGCAGGCGGGGTGAGGAAGGTCAGCGCCCCAACCCCCCCCCAGTGAAGGTCTGAGGGGGCGGAGGCCCGCTAAGTTGTCCATTTAACACACGCGCCCGCAGATCGATGAGTGTGAAAAGCACAATGACATGAATCAGATGCTGTTTTTTTGAATATGGATCCTGACGCCTCACCCTCTCATCACACACAAACACCCCCCCACACACACACCAAAGTCTGTAGTCATACAGACACAAATAGTTCCCTCGAGGATACTTTTTGAACTCATTCTAGACCCCAGACTCACTGGACAGCTCTGACCCCCCAAAGAGAAGTGGACTTCAGATATGGTGGGGAGGAGTCCGCCCCCCTCGCTGGCTCTCCCCCCCCCCACCCTGCCTCGATTGGAGTGGGCCTGAGCTACCAGGAGGTAAGGAAGCCACGGAGGACGGCCGCTTCCATGGTTACAGGTCGAGCATGAGGATCCGGTTGTCGGGGGGGGGGCGGCTCTCGTCGTCCTGTTCCAGGGCTGCATGGCGCATTCGGGCCCCCCCTTCCTCATACAACGGATGTGAAATAAAACCTCAGCTTAAGACAGTTTGTGGGAAGGGGTGGAGAGCCGGAGGAGATTGGAAGAGCTCCTGTCACATGACCAACACGAGAGAGAGACCTCATCCCTCGTTCTCAGTAAGAGCTGCTTCATTCCAGAAGGTACTCTTCGTCTCGCATTGTCTCTTTCGTCGTCGCCGGGTTGGGCATGTGCTTTTTTTTCCTGGATGAATCCACGTCTCTTGCCTCACGTGTTACAATTTTGAAAGGGGGGGGGGTATGGGGGGTTGTGAGGACCCCATTGTTCGAGGAGCGTCCCTGGGAATGCCGTTTTAATTAGGATTCGGGCCTGGTTTCAGTTTTCCACTGGTATTATAAGTCTGACAGTGCACGAAAGCTGCGTCCTTCCAGCGGCCGTGGACTTTGTTTACGGGGTCCGCGACCGGACCGATGAGGGCACACGCTGCTGGGAAAGACTGATGCAGGGAACTTCCTGCCGCTTGTTTGAGGGATATTCGTACAGTAGGGTCACACAAGCATGCTCAGCTGTGGCCTCAGGGCGTGATGTGTGTCGCCGGATTTCCATGTGACTTTTACCGCATTCAGACATCAAGCTCATTTCAAACATTACAATTATTATTATTATTATTATTATTATTATTATTATTATTATATATTTTTTGTTTTTATTTTATTTTTATTATTTAATGTTTATATGTGAATCATTTTTAACATGGCATCTCTCAGTGATAGAATTGTGGGTAGACTTAGCAGTAGTTAAAAATAAATGCTCAGACTGTGAAACAACACCAGGACTCAAAATGCTTGTCTAGCCGTAAGGAATCGGATAATGCCCGACATGGCCGTCGGAGCGTTCCGGAGTGTGCGTGAGCGTGCGAGTGACGCGTCAGATGCCGTCGGTGTGACACGTCGCAGTGGGATCCGAACGAGCGACGTCAGTCTTCTTCTGAATCGGAAACTCGAGGCGTGGAAAGTTACAGGAGGGAACGGGAAGCGAGCTGCGGTCACTTCATTGGGGGGGGGGGGGGTCTGCTGGAACGCTAAATATGTGGATCCGGTGTTTGCCTCCCAACCGCACCCCAATAGTCGAATAGAGCAGATGGCCGTCTTCTAGGAAGGTGGTGGGAGGTTGGCTTTAGCTCTCGGACCGTGGGAAAGAGGCTTGCCCTCACACACCTGATCTGGGCCTCGGATGGATTAATGCAAATCAGAAAAGCGGACGCTGATGTGGGGGTGTTAAGGGGGTGGGGGTAGGGTCTGCTAAAAATAATAATAATAATAAATCAGTGGCAGGTCAGGTTACATCGCAACCTTTGTCATAATTTTTAATGTTTGCTGTGGTTTAACAAATGTTTTATTTACCCCATTTTAAAATTGTATTGTATATGTTCCATTTGTCCGTCGGTTAAAATTATCTTAAATTTAACAATATGGAAATATAAACCTATAAAGACAAATTTTAAATGTGTGTGGATCTGTCTAACAAATATATGCAATATTTTTATTTTCCGAAGTGAAATTGTAGTACATATAGCTGTATCTTGTCTGTGTGCGATGTGGCGGTTCGGTTTGGTCACACCGTAAGACGCTACTCTTTGTTTAAGATTCTGGGGAGAAAACTGGCTCCTTTTAGGAGGGGTGGCTATTAAAACATGATTGTTGGTTTTACATGATTTTTACAGACACATTTAAGAGCTACATATGTTATAGAATTTAAATCCAAAAACAGACTGATTTTGATAGCATTTATTTATGTGTTAAACATGCATAGCTGGATTGTAGATATATTTATACAGATTATCCTACAGGTGAATTGTAGATATATTTACATGTGGAACCTAGAATATGCGATGGCTTTTGGGGCTGCTGTGCTACGTTGTGGTGCATGCTGGGTACAGAAGGTGCTAGAATGAAGCAGCCCCTGACAGGACCAAGGGCAAAGATGGGCTTTTCTGGCCCGATGATGATTGGGGGTGTTTCCATGGCGACTCCAAGAGCAGTACCGATCGGGGTCAAGAGATGCGATTAAGCAGCTGGGGGGGGGGCGCCTTGGTGGTGGCAGCAGTGGCTGTGTCATTCTCAGCGTGTGTAACGCACCGTCACTGCAGTGCCAATGTGATAACGCACTTCAGGCTAGCCTCTGGGTTACTCTGTGGTTTTGGTGTTTATAGGTCAGTGAATGAGGCTCCCAGGCAAAAATGAAAATAAATTTAAACTTACCCCCAATCTCAGATATATACGATACCGCGGAACAAAAGTAGTGCTATTGTTTTTGTGTTGTGCCGATTAGATCTTTTTCGAGCAGCGCGGAGACAGGGTCAGGTCACTCTTTTGTGTTGTGACGGCGTCGCTTCTTCTCTGATGCCGTCTTTGAGCTCGGCTGAGCTGAGCCTCTTGGTCCTCTTCTGTGTGGTGTCTCTCCATCCCCCTCCGCATGATAAAACTGGCCTCCTGGTCTTATGGCGTCCTGCCATCGCAGTACCTCAGCTCAGCTCGTGTCACACAGGCCCGGGAGCCATGAAACCAGTATTTTGCACACAGCTGATTATAGAGCTCATACTTACTGCAGCAGTGTGAGTAAAGTATCTGCATTATGGGATGGAGGTACGACTGTGAGCAGGCACGATGAGGCACCCAGCAAGTGCTCCATCAAGGCAAGCTGCCCTCCCGCCACCCTCATCACCCAAGGATGAGCCATTCAGATTTAAATGGGGGGGGGGGGGGGGGGGGGGGGGGGGGGGGGGGGGGGGGGGGGGGGGGGGGG
>JABFEA020000068.1:3537774-3549122 GCA_019775915.2 Cyphomyrus plagiostoma
AATTAGAGGACTGATTGGCTGAAGAGTCCTCACACCTGGGTTTGAACAGCTGACCTACAGGTTATCCCAAAAACCTGTACACACACCGGCCCTTTGCGGGTAAGATTGGCCACCCCTGTTCTACTGGATTGGCGGTTAAGGAATTTTATGACCCAGTAATTCAAAATAACTCTACGGGAGGGTGCTGCCATCTCGTGGTCAATTAGAGATCCTACAACCAATAATGGTTTTGACTTGAAAGGCAGTTATCCCGTAGGCGTAGACGTTAATTTGTTCTAATAAACAATAAAATCACGCGTTATTTTGTATAGTCACAGGAATGAATATGATTCAATAATTGCAAGTTTTCTCCAGGACAAGTAATTTTAAATTAAATTAAAAACAAGTAATGCAATTTCCCTATTACTGCTTGTTTTACTCAGCTCTTACATGGTATATATACAGGTTGAACAAAAGGTAGATGAAACAACAGATATCACTTGATTTAAACGCTGGTTACGATTTTGTTAACAAAACAGAAACACTGACCAAAATGTAGCTACTTATGCAATGTAACATCTGCTAAGATTGTTGCCCCTGCATTAATGGACAGACCTTCAACTGCATAAAGGGGTCCTTTAGACCAATGTCAAATCTTGCCCTCTTCAGTCAGCATACAATTTCTGCTTGGAGATCCCTCTTCCACATGAGACGTGTCACTCCAGATGTTTCTCCTGTGTGCAATGAGCTTCCAAACCACATCTGGTCATCAGATTCCCTCTATACATTAGAGAGGCCTGAAGACTCATCTGGTGTTAACCAAGCATGTATCTGTTGTACGTATGAGAGCCACCAACAAGCAGAGCTAAATCCCCTGTGTGCGTGAACATACTTTGCCAGGGATCGTCAACCAATCTGTATACAGACAAACATGTCCACAGCAAAACCCATTTCTGCCCGTGGCAAAATGACTTAACTAGGAACCAAAAAAATGGCTACATTTTTAAATACCATGTACCTGGTATATGGTATTTACTGGTAGAGTGGTGGCTCTGAGGCTGGAAATCTGTGCCTGTAACTGGAAGGTTGCTGGTTCAAATCCCATGAATGCCCAGAGTGATTCTACTCTTTTGGGCCCTTGAGCAAGGCCCTTAACCTGCAATTGCTTCATCCTGGATATGATGTCCTATATGGAGGTCATCCAACTTATAGGGTATAACTTGGGAGCTGGTGGCAGGACTGGCACTCCAGCCGCCACTAGAAAAAACCTCACACTGGTCCATTTGGACTAGTCTGGTGCTGAGGTATCACCAGCTACATGGCTGCACTCAGGTTCTCATCCTTGAGGTAGTTTGTTGTGTGGTGGGTGCGGCAATGTGCTGTATCGGTTCATGCTCCTTACCTCCTATATGTGGTTAAAACAAAAATGCTGTTCGATAAAAAAAAATCTCTGTCACAATTAGAAATAAATAATAAACAAACACCAGTCATTGTTCCCTGAATGATTTTAATACTGCACTTGCTGCTGATTTGTATAATGGTCTTATTAGGGTCTTGCTTTGTTTAGCAGTGGTGTAGCTTCTGCTCCAGTACTGCTTACACTTGTACCCGGGTATTCATCGGATGCTCAGCACGTATTATTGTCTTATTTGCGTCACTTGTACGTCGTTTTGTACAAAATCATCTACTAAATACGTGTACATGTGCTGCGGGGTATTTTTCCGGTTGAGGAGGTATTCGGAAGTGACTCGTTAGCGGAGAGTAACGCATGCGCGGTAAGTGTTACAAGCGCTGAACAGGATGGGTCTCTGCTGAAGACGTGCAAGTTTATTTTTGTCTTTCTGACCCTGGGATCGGACCGTGGATCTCACAGCAGAGGCTGTCACCCAGTGGCACCGGAGATGTAGCATTCACAACCACGACATTCGCGACTTCTCCGGAAAGTTCCGGCTAAATAACGGTCATGTGACCGGTGCTCTGCGCTGTTGCTGATAATCAAGGATGTTCATAAATGTAATATGGTGCTTTACAAATACATTGTCTTGCTTAACTTCTGCCTAAATTACTTAGCTCATACTTCCTGGTATCATATTGCTTTAGATAAAAGCACATTAAAATCGTAATTTCGTATGCATGGCAATTCATATGCATAAGTTTTGTCCGCATTATACCAATGAAACATCTTGTTTCTAGGAGACAAAGATTAATCTTTGTTTAGTCCCTTCAGAAAAACTGAATCATTTTAACATTTTTTCTACATTCCTGTGCTGGACCGGCATCCTGCCCAGCGTGTCCCCTACCTTATGTCCTGAATTTCTTGATACAATCTCAAGAATCACCGTGACCTTGGGCTGGATTATTAACGATAGATAGAAGCTCTCTACAGCCCAAAGGAAGGAATCTCAGACCGGAAAGATAAATGCTTTCGCTCCGCCCCATCCATCATCCATAACCATTTAGCCAGGGAGGGTTGGGGTGAGTCTGGCGCCTATCCCTGGAAGCGCAGGGGGTGCCCTGGACAGACTGTCCCATTACAGGACACGTGTGTAGATTATAGCTGTATCCAGGTCCCTGTTACCTGTGGGGGGAGGGAATGAACCCCATCAAATACGCGAAAATCACGGTAAAGTGTGTCTTTCTGATACTTTTGTTCCTCCTATTTTTTTCATCTACGCTTACCCGTATTCTATAATGCAGTCTTCGGAGTACAGTTCGGTGAGATTTATTTTGGAAGCACATTAAAATGGCGAAAAGTCTCCTATGGTTTTATGCCAGATTAATAAAACCTGATATTCAAAAAAGCCGTATAATTACCCAATGTCTTCGCTTTGTAGCCAGTGCCAAATTGATTCACAAAGCACTGTTGTAAGACCATGAAATTGAATCGTCTTTAATCTGAGAGCATGTATGTGTGTGTGTGTGTGGCCGCGGAAAAAATTAAAAGACTACATCACAATTTTTTGTTTTACAACGGTATATATATTTTACATATTTTTCTGCAAACTGCAGCCTGACTCTTATCTCTGTGTCTCATTAATGAAGGGCTTCTTCGTTGCTTTAAAGGACTTAAGTCCTGTTTCTATCAGCCTGATACAAACTGTCCTAACAGTGCACTTCACACCTGCACTTAATGTTTCCCATTCCTTTTGAAATTCACTGGTCATCCTACGATTCTTGAGAAACTGGTAGATAAGTTAACGGTCATCTCTGGCATTAGAGAGTCGCTTCTCCCCTTTACCTGGCTGGTTTCTGGTCGTTTCCAGTGCCTTCTGCTTCATTTTATTCTACACTGCTGTCTTGGAAATTTTGAACCTGAACGTATCACGTATCCTGCCGTTCAGCGTAGCCTTCTGCCAGCCAGCAGAGCCGCAATTAAACCATGATTTAAAAATGTGGATATTTGTGATATTTTTTCGCGGCGCTATATACTGTATATTGGTGTGTGTGCCTGTGTGTGTGGGGGGGGGGGTAAAATGAACTGACAATGGATAACTTCAGCAAATATCTCTAGTCCTATTTGCAGATATATTGCATTCAAATTTAATTAAAATGTTATGTATTTCGTGGACCGCTTCTCCCCCTAGCTCTGGCGGACCGCCGGTGCTGTTACCCCGTTTCGGCCCGGGGGGGCGGTGTGAGGCGGCGGCTGAGGGCGGTCCTCGCTCCGTGGAGCTTCCGCCAGCCGCCGTCTTTGATTGGGCGGCACGGCAGCCTCCATACTACGGGGAGCCCGAAGTGCACACTGCGCGGAGTCACACGGACTCCCGTCGCACTTCAATGGAGGAGCGGCCTGGCGAGCGGCCATCTGAGAAGCGGCACCAGCATGGGATCGAGCGCGGCCAGTGCGGACCCGGAAAGGCGCTGAAAGATGCACAGAGTCGCTGCGAGCACCAGCACCAGGAAGCGCCGGCGAAGAAAACAGGTCGGTCGCCTTTCCTGGGCTGCAGAGTGTGGGACTCCCTCCGGAGCGGCGCAGGAAGCTGGGTGGACGGGAGGGAGGCGGCGGGGGTGGGGTGTCGGCGCGCCTGCGGCGTGCCTCTCGGCTCCGCCTGGGGTTGACCTTGCCCGTGATCGGTGCGTTTGTGCGGCCGCTCCGGGAAGCTTGCAAGATAAGAGGCCGCCTTGGGCGCCATGCGAATCCACCCCCCCCCCTTGCAGCCGGCGCCGGCGCCGCTGGACGCTCCCCGCCGCTCACACTTCACTTCCTGTCCGACATGTTGGAAGCGGACACCACCGGAGCGCCGGGCTGTTTCCGGTGGGGTTCCGCCGTTTGGACTCGGCGGTTCGGGCGCCACCGCCCGGTCCGTAAGTTAGCATGCTGCCCGCGGCCGTAAGGAGTCCCATCGGCGGCTCTTCCGCCCGGGTCGTCGCCTGGGGTGTCTGTCCGAGCCGCTGGAATTTAAATAGGTCACCGCTCTACAGCTAATAAACCAGGGCTAAACTGTGTCTTAATAATCTGACTAGTCCCTTTAATCAAGTTACCCTGTTTAAAGAAAAGCCGCTTATTATTTTTTATCCGAAGTTCGCGTGTTATTGTGATTGCAGACTCTTTCCAAAGCGTCACCACGGAGGTCGATATTAGACTCAAGTTAATATTCTCTGGGCTGACGTCCTTGTATTTCAACATAGCTGATTAGGTACCCCGGTTAGACTCTGCCTGACCATCATGTCATCCAGCCTCATGGACCGATGTTCAGAAGCGTCATGTGTACCAGGACATCGCTCCTCTGCACTGCTCTAACAAGGCCCATAACAGGTTTCTGGCTCCCACTGAATGTTCAAAAAAAAAAAAAATTCTATCATGTTCCTACATGATAGAGGGGAACCAATGGATTAGGATAATGTGCTTGCGAGCAGAAGGTTGTTGGTTCGAATCCCTGGGTCGACAGCGATGTCACAGTTAGGCCCTTGAGCGAGACCCTAAAACCCCAATTGCTGCTGTGACTGACTCTGCCTTCTCAAAAAGTCGCTTTGGATAAAAGCATGCACTAAACAAAACATACATGAATGCCCAGCTTGATAAACATCTCACTGCTCGCTCGTCTGGAGGTTCTGGGAGCTTCTAGAATACTCTGGACAGAACGTGAGTCACCATCACGCCATTGTTCCGATGCCCTCTGTTCCCCTTCCAGAGACAGAAACATTACAGGCCCCATGAACAGCCTGGCTAGTAGCGGGCTCCGGTGTCACGTTTTACCGGATATTTCTTAAAGTGTTTATGCTGCGTTTGGCTCTGCAGCGGTATTTTATGAGATGGAGATCGTGCCGTATTAACCTTCAGTTGGGCATCTGGTATTTGCGGGTGGGGGGCGGCCTGGCATGGCTCCATGGGCTCTGACCCTAATTCCACCCGGTTAAAAGGTGCAAGGATGTAAAGACACCTGGAGAATCTTAACCAACCCGGTTCTCAAGTCATCCAGCTGTAGTGACAGCCAGAAACAAGGATGATTTCCCCAATTGTGTGTTGTATTTTGGCCGTGCTAAGCTGGGAACAGGTGGAGTATTTCGGGTAATTAATATCTGGCTGTTTTTCCCTCTAGGCAACGGAAAAGTACACGGCAGCTCAGTGGAGGCAAGGAGGGCTGGTCTCGGCGTCCCCTATGTCAGCTACAGCAATGGTGCCCCACTGCGCATAGAGGCAAATCTCCGACCAGGGCAGGTGGGGAAGGGAGCTGCGGCCCCCCCGGCGAAGGTGGGGAGCCGAAGTGGCCCCCGAAACAACAGTATGGAGTGCAAGAGAGACAAGGCCTCAGATGGTGGCGCTCACGAGCCCGTGGACAAAGAGCCTCCTTTCCTTGTGAATGGGGTTGCGGGGTTCCCCCCCGGCTACATGGCAAATGGGTACCCTGGCAATGATGGCGGCACCTCTGAGAGTGGTTATGCCACGCCCAAGAAGCGGCAGGCCCGGTTTGATGGTGCCAGGGGCACCGAGGCTGGCCCGCAGGGCGGCGCTGTTCTGGTCCACGAGTCTGAGCCTTCCAGCCCGGCACTGGGTGAAAGAGCCACAGGCGCACGACCAGAGAACGTCGGGGGGGTGGCCAAGATGGCCGGCGCCCCCTGCAGGAGGAACGAGGATGGGGTCAGCAGAGCTAAGGTCTCGCCAGTGGCAGCAGTGAAAGAAGATTCCTGGACCCTGTTCAGGCCCCTTCCCGTTTTTCCCGTCGACAACAGCAGCGCTAAGATCGTGCCCAAGATCAGTTACGCAAGTAAAGTTAAGGAGAACCTCAACAAAGCGGCCCCCCCGGCCGTGGAGACACCACCCCCGCAGGTCCCCATGTCTGCTCTCAAAACAATCCCACCTGCCAGCTTGGCCAATGGCCCCATTTCCGGAGATGGTCGCCCGTTCGTGACGGCACAGCGTCTGCCCGCGGCAGCTTCACGTGGGGCACCAGCCTCCTCTTACCTGAGGGACCCGAATGTAGCATCCTCCCCCGACGGCGACGGCGATGCCACCCCCACACCCTCGGGAGAGCAGCGAAAACCGGGTGTCATTCTGAACCCCTTGACAGTTTCTGGTTTAGATCTGGCGCCCCCTAGTGCCTCCCTGGAGGACCTCTCTATTAGTCCAGCTGGCTGCAAAGCCCTGGGGGACATATTTCAGAACGAATGGGGGCTGTCCTTTATCAACGAGCCCAACGCTGGCCCCCGGGGGACTCGGTCTGTCACGGACGCACTCTTTCAGGACGATGTTCCGGCTGTGCCTGACCTGCGGGCCCCCGAAAATACATCCCTGCCTGACAAATGGACTAGCGGCCCGCCCCCTACTGGCGTGCCCACAGAAAGTCCGGCTGTCATTCCTGTAGCCAAATGCTCAGCCCAGACACTGCCGTTGGGCTCCGACCCACACAGAACCAATGCTGGTAGCCGGGGCACTGTACCTCCTAGGGACACTGGTGCTGGGCAACTGCAGGTGGAGAAAGAGTCTGGGCATGTTAAGGGCTCCTTTGAGAGGTGTAGCTGGAGGCTGTTTGACCTTAAAGCTGCTGTTATGTATCACACTAAAGGTAAGGAAGCAACCAATCAGGTCTCTGTATTTATAATAAAAAATGTGTAGAGTGCCCCCTAGAGGATGGCTTATTAACTGCAGGCACTTCTCAGTGCCATATTTTATTGAGTGGCGTTTAAGATTGAGATGCACTTCAATGATCCCATTTGTGCTGAAAAGCAGTTATTAGGCTACAGCTCTAATTCGTCACTATTTAACATGCAACCTCTTGTTATACTCTAGGGGGAGCTGGCCACCCCCGATCCTGTAGGTGGCTCTCTCAAATTGCCAGAGTGGTTCTGCAGTACTTTTAGCTCTGTCTGGGGTGTCCTAACACATGCCTGTCAGTTATTTAAATAACTTCCTTTTTTAACCTTCCTTTCCAGAAATTGGAAATATTTTGAATATGCTAAAACAAGGTGAGTAAATTTTGCATGTTTTCAACCCAGTTGGTTAACCTGCCTTTATTGAAAAGCATCAAAAATTAGAAGCCAAACGCAAGCTGGGGGAGTATATAATTTTTCTTACCGTAAAAACATAATACCTGACCATAATGTATGTTTGCGGTATATACTTTAAAAAAGCAACGCTATTCCGGTATTTTGAAATCTTGTTGATAAAATTTGCCAGGTGCGGGGGAAGCCTCTGTATCGTATTACCGTAATCCTGCCCAACCCTAATCAAAATCTATTATCACTGTTGATGCATGGAGTCGTACACTGAGGTCAGTTGTTATTCTCATTGGTCATGGTGCTGATGGGAAGTTAAAAAAAAAAAATTAAAAATAGGATACATAGTGAGGCATATAAACATGATATTTTAAGAATCGGATATTGACGTGAGCAGATACAGGGAACACCTGATTGGCTGCATTATTGTTGATATTGGGCGTCTGTCTCTCCTGCAGATCCACACAGAGTGCTGGTGTACGACCAATCCCTGGATGGGCCGGCTCAGTGAGGCTCCTCCTCAGCTGACTGGCCCAGCCCCCTATGCTGGCCACGCCCCTTCTGCTAGTGGCCACGCCCCGGCAGCCAAGTTCACCGCTTCTCGGAGCTAAAATCGATCACGATCTTCACCCGCAAAGGCGGGGTGCAGGGGGCTCGGCCCTTCCCACAAAGATGAACACCTGGGGACACCCACCACCCCCCCCCCCCCCGCGTCGTCATGTACTTTGAGTGTGGTGGGGATGTGCTGTTTTTAATGTAGTGTTTCTCTGGAATCCTGATCAGCGGACGCCATGACACGAACAGAGTACAAAACCGTGGACTTTCAGGGAAATCTGTCTTGCGTGGTGTAGCGTAAGGGAGCCTATGGGAGGCATCTGTCTGTCTTAAAATGCTTTGGGCTTCAGCGGTTGTTGTGGACCGTTTACATCCCCAAATACTGTCTGTAAAGGCGCGTATAGAAGTGTGACCCTGGAGTAGGACCAGAGGGGTCTTCCTGCAGGGGGCGCCGGACCCTTTCCAGACACAGTGATGGCTGCCGGCGGTTTGCCCTGGTCTGTTAGCCTTCACTGCGACTTTGCTGCACTAATCGTTCCACAGTCGCTTTGTCAGTCGGGATGCTCGTCGTCTAGCATGCAGGTGGGAAGATGGATTGGCACGGAGTTCCCCCCGTGGCGCATGGGATACTCTGGGCTGGAGCTTTTTGTTTGTCGATTTTTATTTTTTTTTTGTGGCAGACTGAGCTGCCTTAGGTATCAGGGTGGGGGGTGGTGGCTCATGCGGACAGACAATCGGGGCGGTCTGCCTCCAGCCCGCGGTGCCTTACGGGTCGGGATGGGCACCCTGCCGGCCCCCCCTTGGGGCTCTTCTGGCGTTCTGACTGGCTTTCGTTTTTACCGCAGAGGTTGTTTCATTTTGCCTGCCCACCTCTGTTTGATGTTTAGTCCATTAGCACTTTACAGTCACCTTCTTTGTTCTTTAAAAGTACAAATATATAACATAAATGTAACTAATCCCTGCTAAGAATGGGTTTGAGCTGTTTTTTTTTTTATTTTTATGGAGATGTATATGTAAGATTAACTCAGGTAAAAAATAGGAAAGCCATGTTTTGACAGTGGTATACGACGACGTTGTATTGCCAAAAGTTTAAGTGGAATCCCTTGATGTTTTCTCAGTTCCGTTGTCCTTGCCCTGGTGAGCAGGTGCCTACATGCCCATGTCATGTTTGATAGCTGAAATGTTCCAGCAGCCTTGGCTGAAAGGCGCCACCTGCTGGTCGCGAATGAGCCAGCTCTTCAGTCCCATGAGAGGCTCGCGTTATTGCTGTGAGGGGAAAGTATGATCCCTCTCGTCGTCTATCCGCTCTTCGAAGGGACGCGGTTCACCTTCCCCGTGTCACCCCCTATCCCCATCGGGCGTCCTTGTGTAAGACAGTGCTTCCTCATCAAGGTGTGCATTTCCCCTGTATAGCAGGACATTGCATCTGCATCATGGTTTGAAATCTTCCGTAGGATTTGCTGTTATGGGGGTGGGCGTGGCCTGGTATGATTGACTTGTCCATCAGCCAGTGAGCTTCGCACAGATGGGCTGCCCTCTGGAGCTTTTAGCTGCTTTCCTTTGCTTCGTTTTTCATGCAAATTCTAATCCTCCTGCCCCTGCTCTTGGTTGTGGGGGCAGTGGGTGCACTCTGGATCCCTTGGGGGCGGGGATGCAAAAATACCCAGATCCTCTGATCACCATAGCGATGGGATACAGAAAGGTGATTCACTTAGCTCTGCTGCTCTTGTTAGCTGACGAAAGGCACTTACTACTATCGGGTTGTTAGACCGTGTCCCTGTAGGGACTGGTCAGCCTGCAAGCCCCGCCCATCTGGAGTATATTGGGCTTTTGCTGATGTGTGATTGGTAGGCTGGGCAGGACTGGGCAGGGCCTTAAGCCACGGTGATGACCACGAGGTGCCTCGGCTGCTGTGATTGGCTGCCTTAATCGATGGGCGTGGTCACCTGGAGCTGAGGTCACTTTCGGCTGGTCAGCCTGCGTATGTTTACTGTTTGTTTGATCTTGTGAGGCTAGCCCCGACCCCTGGCCGTGTGTGTGTGTGTGTGTGTGTGTGTGTGTGTGTGTGTGTGTGTGTGTGTGTGTGTTTGTGTGGCTGCCACAATAGCAATATGCAATCTGCTCACACTGTTAAGCACCGTGTGGCAGCCAGCACAAATTTCTCTTTTAAAAAGTTTAGATTTTTTTTCTCACTTTTGAAACTTCGCTCATCACTGTGTTTGCTTTTCTTTATCCAGACTTTTAACAATGTCCAGTTATATTGTGGGAGTTCCCAACAGACACCCTTGCATAAATTCACTGGTATCGGTCTTTCTCCCCTCCTCCCCCATTTACTTTGCCTCATAACTTGGCCTGTATAGCGTTCAGTTTGCTTCTTCGGACGTGAAGGATTTGGACATGGCCTGCGTTCATGTCAGCGGTTCAGGCCGAAATCTTCCATTCCACTCTGATCAGTTCATGGCCGATTCTATATGCCATTGTCAGGCACTGTATTATTTTGAATTGCACAGTAGTTTTAAGATGCGCCTCTTAATTAATGGAAGAATCCATGTGTGTTATTTAAGACCATCGATATTTATGTTTAAAGGTAATTGAGTAGTCAGTGTTAATGATTGTTAACACTGTCTGGAGAAAAAAAATACTGATTTGCTTAATTGTCTTAAATTTGTCATGACTCCTGCTTACTGGGGCCCCATACAGTCCACATTTTTGCTCCCACCTCAAAGGAAGCAAAAAATGCAGATTGTCTAGGGGTCCACAAGGACTGGGTTGAGAAACACTGACCTAGAGGTCAAGTAGAGGCCTGATACCCCACCTTTAAGTCCCCAAAGCACAGTTCTGGGGCTGTCTTGGCGTTGTATTTAATGTACGTAACACTAATGATGCCTGGCAGGGGCGGTACCCCACGTGGGCAATGGCTGAAAGCTGATTGGTGCCTGGAGTGCCCCTCCTCTGTCACTCACTGATTCAAAAGGTATCATTGGCTAATAAGTTTTGGCACCTCTTGTGGCCCTCCAAAAATCCTTGAATTGCCCCTGATGCTTGGAGGTTTAGCCTCAGTGTGGTGTGGCGGTGCCAGTCCATTGCTGGGGGGGCTCTTTTTGGTTTGGGTCTTGCAGGCGGCCACTCAGTGTTGGTGGGGGGGGGGGTGATGGATGCCCGTGTGACTGGCCCTGAATCCCGAGGTGTTGCTCCTCTTCTCCATCAGTGCTCTCGTGTGGAATGTGAACGGCTGCCCTCATCTCCGCATCTCGTCATGTTGTTCGCTCCCGGCGGCTTCCGAGTGGACCTGAGCCGCACCGATGTTCCGCTGACACCCACGACATGGGAAGACCAGCTTCTGTGCACCGTGTGGTGAAGGTGGCTTCCAGAATGTTCCT
>JABFEA020000068.1:3549222-3566812 GCA_019775915.2 Cyphomyrus plagiostoma
GCCATCCATCCACCCCCCTGGAGAATACCAGAAGACACCCCCACACAGAGCAAACCCCCCCCGCTGAGTGTCCCCCCTTTTCGCAGCAGTCCGCTGTGACATCCTCACGCTGTGCTGCAGGCTTGCAGCCTCAGCATAGTTCAGTCCCTTGACATGCAAGCCCATGTTATAAATGAAACTAGTAATATTTTAATAATTTTATTTCATTGTACTCATTAAAATGTTCGAGAATTTATTTAAAAACCCGTCTTCAGTGTCGTTTATCTTGTGTGCCGCTAGAGGAAACTCACACAGTATGTTTTCTGTGTTTACTTTAAGAAAATTATATGCAAGGTACCTATTGAGTTTGGTAAATGTTTATATTTTTTTAAAGACAGCTAATGTAACAGAAAAGACGAGCGATATACTTTTGATGGCCTATAGTTTCCACTACAACCGTCGGGTATACATCTGTGGGAATGTGACTTAGCATAAACCATATTTTGTAAAATGAGATGACTGGATTTAGTTATGAATTACTGATACCTGATGACTTCATCCGCGGAGCCGTGCTCTGATTGGTGGAATCAGAAATCGGACTGCCGACCCATTGCTGTCGTGTGCTTCATATATATATATATATATATATATAAAAAATAAAGAGAGAGAGTGTGTGTGTCGTCCGGCAAAGAGAAACCGCCGGGAACACCGGCTGCGGTGCTCGGGCTGTAGGTTAGACTTATTTAAATTCACCTGCCTGTAAGATGCAATATAACACTGCCGGATCGATGGAAATCCAGTTATTTGCAAAACTATTCTTACGGGATGAAAGTCGTTCTCGATCAAAATCGATGTTGCTGCAGTTAAGAGTGCTGTTTGAAAATGTCAGCAGGAAAATAATATTGCCTTCATCGAGGGGCTAGTTTTTGCGGTTACCCATTTTCCAGATATACATGCAAAAGTGCAAGCAGTATCCTTAACGTATGTTGTTCTTTGCTTGCGCGGCCAGAAAACAAGCAGACGGTAACTTGTTGACGGAAACGGTGCCAAGCGGAGGTATTAGACATGGGCAGCAGCAGATGGATAGCGGCTGAAGGGAGATGCTTCTAGGCTTTTAAGGGACGGGGGGGAGGGAGCGGTATACTGTTTGAAATACTACATATTCTAATGTAAAGAGAGAGCTCCTATCTGATGGATTGGTGTGGGGATTCTGCCGACGGGAGGAGGCTGCATTGATGGGAATCCAATATTTTAATATACATCCTGCCGAGAAGGTTATTATCTATTCTCTTCTAACTTGGCTTTTGACGAGGGCGATTTTCTGGAATATTCTGTTCTGTGTAAGGCAATTCCAGACAGGCCTCAGAACTCCGTAAGTACCAACTGGTTGCAATTCTCACGCCGCCTGCAGGGGGAGCATGTCTTTTTGCTTTTTACATAGCTGCACGTTAACAACAGGTGAGGGGCCTGGACGACAAATTCCTCCCCTGAACAATATCATCCCTGTCACCTGCTATCTGCTCGCTCAATACACATATTTTAGTGGTTTGTACCACTCAATGGTTCCGTTTGTAAAATGTCATCAAAATGTCCCCTTCGATGCTGTCATGGAACTGTCTGTAATCTGTGAGTGATTATTGACCTCTCACTAAACAAAATTAATTTCAAAATTAATTTTGAAATACGCCTTGAAATACGCCTTTCCCGTAAAGGGACATTTTCGCAATTCCCCGGTTTGCACAAGACACACGGTGTGTCTCGCTGTGTTGTCAAAACTGACATTATAAGTTTACTTCTTTCGGTGTTTACATGAATTATAGCTGCCAGCGCTGTAACTAGTAGATGTCAAACAGGCAAGTCGTGACATCAGCTAATTCAATTCGGGAGACTGGTACAGTGGACAAGTGCCGAAACAAAACCAGAAAATGCTAATTTTATGCTTAAAATACTGGTTTAAAAATATATATGTACTTAGGTAACTGGAATAGTACCTTATTAATTGTGGCTACTTTTTTTTAGACAATATTTTAACATTAAAATAGGCCTAACCATATAAGATTCCGTTTGAATTTCACTGATAATTGTTTTATCTGATGTGAAGTACCATGTTGAAAGTTTGTAGGGATGAAATCGCCTTTATACTATTTTAATGAAGGCAGAAATCAGTTACTGTAGGAAAAAATAAACTATTAACTGTTAAACGTGACTCAGACAGTACGATGTGCGGCTGCTCTCCATGTTGCCCCGTTTCGCTGAAGCCACGCCCCTCTACGCCTTCCATTTGTGCTGAGGGTTGCCAGACATTCGAAGTTTATACTTTTTAGAATTTTGAAGTGCATTTTTTTCCATAGCATAGCATTAAATTGTTATACTATTTTTATAATGATTGCCGCTGAATGTAAATATGTATGGATGCTTTAAAAATAACACGAATTGATTAAATTGGCTCTAACCTTACGTTTCACTTGAAGGATAGATTTAAGAACATATAATTAAAATGATAATTATCATTACACACATTTTCGGTATACAGTTAAAGTAACATTATAGGTGTCGGGACACTTTAAGCGCGACACGACGGGGGATTTTCAGACCCAACCAAAGAGGAAACAGTTTATAATGCCTGGCAACCCTGGGTCCGTTCAGCACTGGGGAACTTGAGCATTCTTATCGTTGTAGGTCAAATTTACTCATTGAAAGATTAACTGGAGAAGTAGCTTTCAGGTTTAAAAACCAATGACGGGGATCACCGATCTTAAAGATACTGATGCTGGGCTCTTAAGACTTTCGTCCGTCTGTAATTGAGATAAACACAACGCTAGAAATGTGGAAGACGTGGACTGGGCTGGCTGGAGCGGTGCAGCGTGTAAGGGCCGGTCTTCATCCGATACCCTGTCGACTAGCATCGACTTTCCAATGCGCACCACACAGCGCCCGATGCTTTAGCACCGGCCGGGGAGCATGCAAAGACTTTTTCCAAGGTGACCACGCAGTTTCTGTTTTCTCGGTTACGCATTTCACCGCTGTGCGCACTAACCGGTCAGTTTTTGTCATTCAGGAATGACTCATTAATCGTATGCAATTACAGAGTTGGAGCAGCAGCTCAAAGCTTTCCGTCATAAAGCCCTAACAGCCATGCCAGGCAGCGACTGGAGCCCCCAACATACGACGGCCGGCCTGCCCCCGGAGCGCGCCGACATCGTGATCGTAGGCGGGGGCGTGGTCGGCTGGTCCATCGCTTATTGGCTGAAGAGGAAGGAGCGTGTGAGGGACGGGGTTCGAGTGCTGGTGGTGGAGAAGGACCCTACGGTAAGTTTAACTTTAACAGAAGTTCACGTGTTAGCCTAATGTAAGATATTTAGGATGGTGCTGGTTGTGAAGGTGTTAGTTACAGATTTGCATCTGAGACACCAGAAATTACTTATTGTCCCAACAATGGCTATATCCTAGGCGCGCACTGTGTCTACATCAGCGCTGATCTCACTGTCTGGGTGATCCTGTCCTGTTAGTATTCCCAGGCATCGACGGTCCTGTCTGTCGGAGGGATACGACAACAGTTCTCCCTGCCGGAGAACATCCACCTGTCCTTAGCCTCCGCCGACTTCATGAGGAATATCAATGTAAGGAGATCGTCAGAAGGAGATGCTGCTCATATACACGGGCTGTGAAGTTTATAATATATTGCAAGGACAATTCTGTGATTTCTTAAGTTGGGAGTCATCAGGGGATCCATAATTCATAGCGGGGGGCAGCCTTATCATTGGCTAATGATATGTTTTGAATCAGCGAGTAACTGGGGAGGTGGGTACTCCAGCAGCCAATCAGCTTTCAGCTGGGGTCTGTGCCCCCCTCCCCCCGCAGTATACACTCCTGTAAAGTAACACAAGACTGGGCATATTCTGCGATTACTGTGAGATTTCAAATGAATTTCAGCTGTTTCTCACCTCACACTTTCCAGAGACGATTTCTAAATGACTTCTGTAATTTAGCTGCTTACGAAGTTTGCACTGGTCCACTGTTAGAGGTTGTGTATTATTATAATTATTAGTTATCAGCTACACGAGTCTCCTCATCCCTTCAGGAGCACCTGGGTGTCTTGAACGAGGACCCAGTGGACCTGCAGTTCACCCACTCGGGGTACCTCTTCCTGGCGAGCGAGAAGGGGGCGGCAGCCATGGAGGAGAATTACAGGACTCAGCGGTGAGCGGTTCTGATCCGTGTGGGGGGCGGCCACAGGGCAGTAGCGGGACATCCTGACCCGTCTGTCTCTTAGGGATGCCGGGGCCAAGGTTCTGCTCCTCTCCCCGACCCAACTGAAGGAGAAGTTCCCCTGGATCAGTACTGAAGGCGTGATGCTGGCTTCCTATGGTTCGTCTCCGGACATCCGATCCCTTATATCCCAACCGAGCCTTAATAGAATTTATCAAGAGACGTCCAAAGCAGAGATATTTTAGCATGCGTACGGCATGCAGTACAAACCAAAATGACCTGATTACGTTGCAACTATAAAGGTTTAGTCAAATGTGTATGATGTTGCATCTTATATAGTAAATCTGACCTGACCCCTACAATGAGAGAGACACGTCCAGATTGACTTACATCCGTACATCTCTCCTGATTCCTTACATGCATCTATCCATCTTTCCACTGCTTATCCTGTGCAGGGTTATGGGGGCTGGAGCCCTTTCCAGTTTAGAGACAGCAGTTAGCTACATCTCTTCAGACTGATGAAACCAAAGAACCCAGAGAGAACCTATACGTACCCTCCACACATGCAGCGCAGGGTGGGACTCGAACCCGTGACAGTCTTTTTCCGAAAAGGTCACACTTCCTCTCATCAGTGAACAGCCGCTTGATAGATTTAAACAATGCCAGTTCTGCTGTGATTCTAGGAGCTTTTAAGTGCTGGGCATAAGAGGGGCCATAATTCATACAGAGGGGACAACCTTATCACTGGCCAGTGACATGTTTCGAATCGTTGAGTGACAGGGGAGGGGGCCAATCAGATTTGCCCCTGTGCCAGTCAGAACAAATGTTTGTTTTTCAGGTCTGGAGAATGAAGGCTGGTTTGACCCCTGGTCCTTGCTGAATGCATTCCGGCGCAAGGCCCTATCGATGGGAGTGTACCAGTGCGTCGGGGAGGTCACAGGTGAGCCGGTCGCTGTGACATACCGGACAAAGTGTCCCTCTGCCATACTGGTATTGTAAGCTCTGACAAACTCCTTTCCCCACAGGTTTTAGGTATTCGTCACACTCCATGTCAACCACGGATGGAGACATGGTGGCTTTCAAAAGAATTAAATACGTCAATGTGAGTATGACAGAGGAGGGTGACATAGTGTTTTCAGGATGCAGGTCTTCTTTGTGTGTAAGAAGGATTCCCATTGGCTTCCTCGTTATGTTGCGTGTAAGAAGGATTATCATTGGCTTCCTTGTTATGTTGTGTGTAAGAGAGATTCTCATTGGCTTCCTTGTTATGTTGCGTGTAAGAAGGATTCTCATTGGCTTTCTTGTTATGTTGCGTGGAAGAAGGATTCTCATTGGCTTCCTTGTTATGTTGTGTGTAAGATGCCAATGCTCACGCCCACCTCTCCCAATCAGGTCCGTATGCCCAACAGCCTGGAGGTCCAGCCGGTGGAATGCGCCATAGTGGTGAATGCAGCAGGGGCCCAATCTGGCAAAGTGGCCCAACTGGCAGGCATAGGCTCGGGCCCCGAGGACAGCCTGACTATTGTCCCGGTGCCTGTGGAGCCCAGGAAAAGGTACCTATTAGATTGGGACATTCGGGATGTACCAGCGATGTGTGGGTATCTAGGATGTACCCATTAAGCAGAGGCATCCGGGGCGTACCAATGAGGCGGGGGTATCTGGGACATAACCATACACACTGGTCCTGTTCATGCAGCGGAGCAGGCAGAAGTAATTAGGAAACGCCAGTTTAGTTCAGCAACCAGGCTGGCGTATATGGTTATAAAGCAAGACAGACTCAAAATGGTCAATGTTCAGCTGCGCCGTGACACAGTAAATACAGTTACAGCCTTTTCCTCCTCTCTGCATTTGACTCAATTGCCATGAAGATACGTGTATGTGCTGAACTGCCCAGGCGGGCCGGGTCTCGACACCCCCTTCTTGATCGACTGTTCGGGAGTCTACTGCAGACGAGAAGGACTCGGGGGGAACTACATCGCAGGATTGTCCCCTGAGGAGGTGCGAAATGATCAATCACACTTCCCCATATGTGGGATTCAAACCCACAACCTTCAGTGCCTCTGCGCAGTTACAGAGAATTCCAGATTACAAGGCTTTTATTTCTGTTCATACATTCATGACGTCAGTGTTTTAATCTCGTTTCTGACTCAGGATGAGGAACCTGACACTGGCGACCTGGAAGTCAATTACGACTTCTTCCAGGAGAACCTCTGGCCACTGCTAGCTCGTCGTCTCCCCGCATTTGAATGTTGCAAGGTGAGGTGTGCCGTGTAAGGTGTGGGGGCCACTGGGGAGCTCAGCACAGGCCCTGCCCCCTAAATATAACATTGTATTTAAATTAAGTTGTGCCCACCCCATATCACATTCTCCTACGCTGTGGCCTGCATACATGGCTGCTCACCGTGAACAGTGTTGAGGAAGTTACTCACAAAGGTAATCCTTTACAGACTGAGGTGAGAAAATTCAGACCAAGGTTTTGTTCCAACCAACCAGTTGAGCACTCAATATCTTTATACTCAATTGATTGGTTGAAATAAAACCTTGATCTCTATTTTTAGTTCCTGGACCTGAATTTTCCACCTCTGGTTCATCTCCCTCAGTAATGGTTTCTCTTTAACAGACACACCGAGTAGGAGTGCAAGTCTGTTTTGATTGGTCACCTACCAGCAGAGCTGGATAGTTTGGATCCAGGAAGTAAAAATCCAGAGCAAGATTTTTTTCAACCAACCAGTTGAGCATAAAGAGTCACAGTCATTGAGTAACTCAACTGGTCGATTGAAACAAAAACTGGATTTGTATACTTTCTGGACCCGAACAATTTTCCCCCTCTGCCTAACAGATTTCTATAGGACAGTGTTTGTCAATGTTTGTGGTGCTCAGGCAGCCACAGACAGTGCACATTTTTGCTCCCTCCCAGTTCCCAACAGCTGCAGCCGGGTTGAGAAACATTGCTGTAGGGTAACGTGGATATTCTGAGGTGAAGATTCTTCAGTGGGCTACGTTTGTGAGTAGCTTCCCCAACACTGACAATGAAGGAGCAGTCAGGTGATCTAAGCTGTGTGGGGTCGCTCTCCGGCAGGTCACAAGCGCCTGGGCTGGCTACTACGACTACAACACCTTCGACCAGAACGGCATTCTGGGCCTGCATCCTCTGGTGAACAACATGTACTTTGCCTCCGGCTTCAGTGGGCATGGCCTGCAGCAGTCGCCGGCTGTGGGTCGCGCTCTGGCCGAGCTCATCCTGGACGGGGGCTTCCGCACCCTGGATCTCGGCGCTCTGGGATTCGAGCGCATCTTCTACAAGGAGCCCATGCTGGAGAGGAACATCGTGTGAGGGCTCCAGGGACGGAAGGGCGTCCAGTAGAGCGGTGATGGAATAGGAGAGTGCTGCAGAAAGCACGCCAAAGCCCCCCCGGTGCGGTTCCATTTTGTGTCAGAGCCTACGTGTGATTAAATGCAAAACGCTGTGTAAATACAGATATCTAAAAATACAAGCTGCATCTGATAGCCTTTTTGGGTCACTGTGTATTTTCTGTTGAATGATTTTATGTATCAATTTTTGTTTTAAGGTGAAGTCTCGTTTATCAGCACAGTCTGGTCAATAAATGCTGTATTTTGATTAATATGTTGTGTTTTCACTTTCATTTACACAAGTAAATATGAATTATATTAAATCATGCATATATAAATATAATTATTCAGGCGTCGATCCACCGTTAGGCATCATGGTGGCGCTCTTACATCGCCAGTGAATGTTTCTACGCGTTCCGCTTCACTGTGATTGGCTGTTTGTCCTGTTTGAAGATGGCGGACATGGAGAAATGCGGAAGAGATGAGGCTGGTGAAAACTGCGGGACGGAGGAGATTGTCCGAGAATCCAAAAAGCAAAAGAAGGACAATGGAGAAGAGGGAAACGGTCACGTTTCGTCCGATGTTTCTGTGCTGGCGGGTTTTGAGACCAAATCGGTGTTGCGGGACTCCGCGCGGGAGAAGAACATTTTCATTCACGGAATGGTAATAAAACGTCACCTTTGAATAGTAAGCACCAGCGCAAATGCATGCTATATCTGTTGTGCGATGTTGTCCGTATAACTATCTAAGTAATTATCATCTTGTGGTGTTCTGATGAGTTTTAAATGCTTGCATATGCATAGAGATATTAGCTAGGAGGTGCAGCTTTGCATGATCACCACTAGGTGGTGATATTTGACCAACATTGAGCTTGCTATCGCCCTCCAGAAATTATTTTTTCTGAATTGCCAAAGCACATTTCCTGATACCTTCCATCCTCTTCCCAAAACAGTAAACACAAAACTCAGTTTTCAAACAGCTTTCACAAAACCTTTGACTCGTCTTGTAAAATCAAACAATGTACTGAAACTCAAACTGCTTTCAGATCATGCATCAAGCCAGTCAATACATAAACACTACTGAGCAGTCATTACACGGCGCAAAATTGAAAACGTTACGAGTCAAAACTGTTGCTGGCATGCAGAGAAACATGTTTACTGTGGATGTGGTCTTTTGCATAGTAAGGTGCAATATTGGAAACAAAAAGACTACAGTAAAAATGTCTGTATACAACTATACTTAAAGCAATATATAATGTTTGCAGGATTCAGTACTCCAAAAAAGGACAACATTTAAAAAAAAAAAATGAAGGGCACATTATAGTAATATTTAGTCTAACTGCCAAGCCAAAGTCAAGGAATAATATTCATTCTGCCTGATCGTCATGTTTCAGGGTTAGGTTAGGACAGAGAATGTCAGCTAAATCGCAGTAAATGTTCTCCCTTGCCAGACAACGAGGGACAAATTCTTTATTGCAACTCATTCATACCTTGACATCGAAATTTGATTCACGTATGCATTAGGACTCACTCTCGACACGAATTTTGTGTTCTAGTTACTAAGCAGCTAAATGTCGATGTTGTCATGTCTGTCTGCTCTTGCTGAATCTTTATCCACCGCTTTGGATCAGGTGTGCGGGGAACTGCATTGTACAATGTCTGTGGTTTTTATTTTTATGCTTCTAATGATTATAACCGATTGCTTAAACGTACTTAAGGCAACCCGCCCGTTTGAAGTTCTCCATCCGTGCAAAGGGCGTATGTGGCTTCTTACTGAAGCTGAACCCATTCTGAATGGCCTTTAGCAGGAGAATTAACACGCCGAGGTCTCTCCGGTCTCCGCAGCTGGCTGGCCAGGAGGCGGTGGTGATCCTGGAGAAGACCCCCATCCGCGAGGACACCGTGCCAACGCTGCTCGAGGGCTCGCGGCTGACGCTTGAAATGCGGAACGACATTTACAGCACGTACCGCGCGCAGCCGCCTGTGCAGCTGAACGGTAGGTCAGTGTGAGTTCCGCGTGACGGTGCCTCGAGCCTAATTCATACTTGACCTTCCGGCCAAGCCGATCTGATCCGCGGTTTAGACAGTGACAGACACCGACACTGCATGGCGCAGCGTAACATTGTGGACAAACTCCTCCTGGTACACGTATTTGTTTACATAGCTTCCATTAATAATGTAAACGAGCCTTATTAAAGTCCTGCCCACGCAAGCTCTTGACGTCATTCACCGTGCACGTGGCTCGCAAATAGTCTGTGGCTAATCGGTCTCTCGTGCCCGTAATATGCTGGCTTTGTAGTTAATTCTGTATAATTCTTTTGAATAGAGGCTTGCTAGTACAGTGCGTTTTCACATTACGTTTTACGAATCCATTTTCATGAATTTTTATTTATTTATTTAAATCCTTTTGTATAGGGCTACATGACAATGTGTATTTTGCTCTATAGTGTTTGGGCCTTTGGGCACCTGGTGTCACTTTGAAGCATGAGAAGCTCTTCTGTGTGGTATTTGTTTTCATATTTTCCATTGTTGTCAGGATCTGGTAATTATAATAGATAATTAAGAATGAAGTCACTGAAAAGCATGGATTGTAAATAGTTGCTTTAGGCAACCAAAAAAGCACTGAGCATTATTGGAGGTAAACAGGCAACGTCTTTTATTAATGTCACATTTAATGTTTATAACATTCACTGGCAGTTTGGGATTCCACACTTCACCAACCACACTAGGATGGCACAAAGCTAAGATCTTTTAAATCGAAGCCCTGCTTTAAAACATGGGTTAAAGCCTATGTCCTCATGCAGTCATGATTGGAGTGCCACTACTGACCAGATGCATGCCCTAGCAAGGTGGGGGAACCTGGTTCTGAGGCTCTCTCGACCTGCAACTTTTGTAGCTCCTGTCCAACTTACGTGTGTCCCACCACACAACAGCAACTGGAGCCTCTGTGTTAAATAAACATCAGAGACGCAAAAAGCTCGTAGGTTAAACGTCACACACAAGGTGTATGTGACAAGCAGTGGTGGAATGTAACAAAGTATTTGTACTTTGTCACTGTACTTAAGTGCATTTTGACGTATTTGTATGTAAAAATAATGCATACTTTTTATTTTACTCATTACATTTTGCGGCAAGTATCTGTACTTTCTACTCCATTATATTTCTACAATTTATGCCATTAGTCGTTACATTTCATGAACACAATTTCCTCAAAATCTTGCATGAAAAAAATAGCCTATTGCGTTCTGGTGTTGTTTGCCATTTCCTACCAATCAGGTGGCTTTATTAGCCTGAGCTGAAAGACTGGCTTGTAGTGTTGCGCGGGTCAGCTTTTTTTAACGCCGGCCCCAAACCGACCAGTCAGGAGATCCAAACCGTCCCGCCCAACCCACAAAAACACACGTGAATAATAACCCAAAATCCAACCCGACCCGAGGAGAGAAACACCGGTGAGCCTGTATTGCCATGTAACCTACCACCAATTAACTGTCATTTGTGAGACTGTAACTCATAGATGACATAGATTTGTGCTAGATTCGCATTGAAGATGATGACACAATTCTATGCAAGATTAACTGTGTACCAAAAAAACAACAAAAAAAAATCGATCCTTCGGTTTCTATGTCGTCATTTATTCAGGGGTTGCGGAAAATCACACGAAAGACATCTCTCTCGCACACACAAACACACACAAGCGCGCACGTATGCAAAGCGCACTAGTTGTCAAAACTGTAACATCAGACGTATCATCAGATCTGAGAACTCTTTCAGATTATCTACGGATAGCTTTATTTACCTGATTGTGATTGCGAGTGGAACTATGAGATCCTCGTGGTAATTCGAACCCCGTTTACAACATGTTTTGATCGATAATGAAATGCGTTTTGTAACTTTTTGACCCACCCGCACCCACGATATTTTAAAAATGTTACCCGTGGCTCACGGGTCGCCCCCGTGCATCACTACTGGCTTGATTTCAAGTAGACGAGACATTCAACATGGACCCATTCAACATGATTTAACTTAATGGCATATTAGTGGGTAATACCTAGTAGTTAACTTGTCATCCACATAATTCTAAGTTAGGGTACACACAGTATTGCAGAGTGCATGCACAATAACACACCAAACTTTCCAGTACACATATACTGCATAGTTGCTTGTAATTATTATGAGCAACGACATCAGCAGAGGCGTAAGTCAGTATATCTACTATTTTTTTACAAAATTGCACACCCCAGATGTTGAGACAAACCATTGTGTGAGTACTTAAAAAAAATACTTTAAAGTAAATTTAAGAGTAAGTACTTAGTTCTTTCACTTAAGTAGGAGTTGTTGAACTCATGTTGTGCTCATTTCTACTTTTGCTTGAGTACATATTTTGCAGGATATTTGTACTTAAGTACTAAGCTTCAGTGCTCCCTCCACCACTGGTGACAAGATAAAAAAAAAAAAAAAAAACTATTGCTTTTTTTTTTTCTTTGAACTTCTGTGTGACTTCCAAGTTGGCATCGCTGCTTGTGGTCGACTGATATGCAAAATAAATGCAGTACTTAGAGTTCCAAGGAAGTTCATCGTCCTGGAAGAAACATCCTGTGTTGGGAAGGTCGTATGCCCTTCACACTGCTCTTCAGTTGAATGCCAGTGGAGATAAGTCTAAATGAACTGGCTTTATTGTTTACGTTGCACCCACTTTCTTCTGTCTATATTCTGAATAAATTAGCTTATGCAAAGCAGAGCCCCCCCATCAAAAATGTTCCTCTTTATTGTCATGACTGGGGCTGGTGTAAACGTCAAACACAGCCCCCGCTGGGAGAGGAAGTTACGGCGCGTTTGTTTTTCTCTCGGAACTCGGAAATTCCGAGTTGAGTGACGTCACGTCCGACAATCTCCCGTTCGAGCTACCCGCATCTCGGAACAAACATGGCTGGCTCCATGAACACGCTGCTGTGTGTTGTCGAGCACGTGCAATTACATTTATAACTATTAATACATTTAACAAAATAAATATTTTTAAAGATTTATAGAATAGAATCTTGTCCGACTTCAGCGTCCTAAAAGAGGCGTATTTCCGACGGGAAGTGACGTTTTTTTGTGGCATTTCATTCGCGTTCCGACTTGGAGAGAACTGGATTATCCTCTCATGCTCCCTGCGACGGCCTGAGGCTGTGCTTGGTATCAGGACCCTGTCAATGTTGTTCTTTAATCACTTATGGCGTAGGAGTGTCCGCAGAGGCGCTGACGCCTTCCAAAGATGAGTGTAAACATGCCTGCTGTATTGTATTCCTGTATTCTTCAATGGTCCCGTGTCTGCTCAGACTGACGCCGTCTCCCCCCCCATTCCCCCACCGGGACGCCGCCTCAGAGCTGAAGGCTACGCTGATTTGTCCGGCCACAGAGAAGCACGTGAAGAAGTACCGGCGGCAGGAGACTTTCCTGCTGTGGGAGACGGGGGAGGACTACCGGACCATCACCCTGCCTTTCCTGCTGAGTCAGAGCTTCAGCCTACAGGTGTGCTATCCGCCGCCTTACCCATAGTGCACTGCGGCGCCGCCCCAGTAACATGCCAGACTGAAACGTTACAGACAGATCTAAAATGTGTTGCAGATGTGTGTATATCCGTTCCAGGTGAAGTTGCGCTTTTATATTAACCTAATTACTTCTGCTACCGCAGTTCTGGAGGCAAGCAGGCGAGCATTTCATTGCACACTATACATACTGTATGACACTTTATGTGACGAATAGCTGTGAGCTTTGTCCACATCCCTCTAACACAGTGTTTCCCCACCCAGTCCTCGGGCTCCCCCAAACAGTCCACATTTTTACTCCCTCCCAGCTCTTAGCTATTGAAAACCACTGAATATCTGGTCTAGGTGTGTTGGGAGCAAAAACGTGGACTGTTTAGGCCTCCCCAAGCACCGGGTTGAGAATCGCTGCTCTATGGTGTGTGTCGGTGCTCAGACCCTCTTTCTAAGGCACCTAGCAGCCCTTAATGTGTCCATCTTGTCTCCTTCTCCTCACAGTGGGTTTACAACATCCTGGATAAGAAGGCAGAGGCTGACCGCATTGTCTTCGAGGACCCGGACCCACAAGTTGGCTTCGTCCTGCTCCCGGACTTTAAGTGGGATCAGAAGCAGGTAAAGCGATCCCAGTGTTCTTCTTGGGCTCTCAGCGGAGGCGGACATGCTCTCCCTCTTCCTCCCCTTATCCTCCCTGCTTTGCTCCTATCATCTCGTCCAGTCTACTGTCTTACTGTCTATTGAGAGACTCTCTCAGCCCTGCTCTTCGAAACTTAAGAAAATCATAGGATTTGAATCAGCTGGTCTCTCAACGACATTGACACCATCTTCTCGGCGAGAAGCCCAGGTTCAGGGGAACCTGACCGTCCTGCACGAACGTACCTATTCGGAACCATGATTGCAGGTCTGATGCTGATTGGATTAGGCATAGATCGCAAATCGGATAACATCACTGTGACTATGGACCGCAGACTTGATAACATCACGGAGAAGCTCACGGCTCTGCAGAGGATTTGGCGGAGACCAGCGTGGACATTAGAGGAGCTGCGAAATTACAGCTTCCCTCCTGAAAACCCAAACAACCCTATTCTATCTGCTTTTGGCTGCCCCCTAATCAGCACTGGCCTTGGCCAAGGCTGCTGCTGAATTCAACAACTCCCCCAAGAGAACAAGGCAGTGAGACTCTCTTGCATTCCTCTCCCCCAACCCCAAGGACTCCCTTCCCCCATCCCATTCTCCTCCTCTCTCCTCATGTGATTCTGTTTTTCCTATATTCCGTGTCTACCTGACCTGTCTACCCCCTGTAATGTTTGTATATGTCTTGTCGGGTTGATCGGGGCTAAAACTCATTTCACTGCATGCTGCACTTGTACAACTGTGCACGTGGCGAATAAAGCAATCTCGAATCTTGAGAATCGGCCGCCGGTGCTGGTCAGTGTCCCACTGAGGGTGTTCTGCGGGTGGTGGTTCACTCAGGATGTCTCCTGTTTTCATCCACAGCTGGACGACTTGTATCTCATCGCCATCGTGCACAGGAGGGACATCAAGAGTCTCCGAGACCTAAGGCGGGAACATCTGGGACTTTTGGAGAACATCCGCAGCAAGGGGGAGGTGAGATGGCCGCCCAGATGGGGAGAGACGCACGTCCTGTTCCGTTTACCTCGGATGTTGGAAGTCCGAGCTGGGAATGACGCCACGACCGGGTTACATGCATTTCATTACAGCAAGTCTGCTGTTTAGCAATACCCGGGACCTGTTTCAGAAAGCCAGACTTCTTGCATAGCCCGATAACTTGTTCGGATTTAATGTGCCCCAGCGTGAACGGCCTTTATGTTCGTTCTCTTGCATTTAGCCCAGGCTACCTTTAATCCGACAAGTTATTCAGCTAAGCAAAAATCTGGCTTTGTGGTACAGGTAACCGGCAATGCAGTCCATTTACTTTTGAGTTTCGTCAAAGCAAATCAAATAGCATATCTATAATTTAATGGGGTATATGCATCATTAAATGTTTATTTTGTTTAGCGTCAGTCTGGTGCTTTCGTCTTCTCTGCTCCTTTAAAAGAACAAAAAGTATCATATCTGTTTACATCTAATTGTGCGCTGAGTGTGACCTTAGTGATGGAGTCACCCCTGCATTGTACCGGTTCTCTAAAAGCAGTCTTGCCATGTGTTTGCACGTGGCTGTCCATGCCTGAGATCCTTGAGGGGCTGACCATGGCGTCCTCCGCTTGCAGCACTCCCTGCAGGAAGCAGCAGATGCGGTGACCTCCAGAGGTGGACATTTCAGGTCCAGGAAATGAAAATCCGTACCAGGATTTTGTTTCAACCAGCCAGTTGAGCACAAAGAGTCAGTCACAGAGTAACTCAACTGGCTGGTTGAAACAAAATCCTGGCTTGGATTTTTACTTTCTGGACCTGAAATGTCCGCCTCTGGTGACCCCCCTCCCAGTCTGAGCTTAGCGCCTGGGACGGCTTCTGGTGTAGATTCTTTCTTTTGACTGGGAGCAAAAGCTGCATTTCTCCTGTGCGTCCGGGTCACCATGCTGTTGGTTCTGCTGGGGGGCGGCGTGTGGTTTGGCGGTTTAAACCAAAGGTGCCCTGTCTGATCAGAAGGCTGATGGTTCACATCCCAAGGTCAGACAGTGATGTCACCATTGGGCCCCTGAGTGAGGCCCTTGACTCCCAATTGCACCAGGGACTGTCTGACCCTGGTTCCTCGAAGGCAAATCGCCGCCTTTGATCAGGGTCCGTTTGGTGAGTATTCCCACTGTACCCCGGCTGCAGGGTGCTGTCCGCCAGCGCTACAACATCGCCCCCAACAGGCTGCGCGTGTTCCTGCACTACCAACCTTCCTACTACCACCTCCACGTTCACCTGACAGCCCTCAGCTTCGAGGCCCCCGGTAGCACCGTGGAAAGGGCCCACCTGCTGCGCGACGTCATCCAGAACCTGCAGGCCGACCCAGAGTACTACTGTCATCGAAGCCTTGCCTTTCCCGCGCACGCGGATGATGGACTGCTGGAGAAGTTTAAGGAAGCGGACAGGCTCTAGGGTCCTGGCTGCCTCTCCATCCTGCCGGTGGTCTCTCAGGGTTTAGTTCTGCCCTGAGTTGGTGTTCTATGTTTTGCTATTATTTTTTAATGTTTTTTGTCATAAGCGGTTCATTGTTTATTAATAAAAATGATCTTTTTTTTTTTAAAACCATTTTTAAGCGTAAGATTTCATTTTATGCCAGAACCATCATTCATAATTGAATCTGGTTACCTACCTACCGAGTTGGTTATGAATAAAACCGAAAATTATGCCCGGTGACGTCAACATGCTTATTGACAAATGCCGTTAGGATGCCTCGACCGACGCACATGCAGTCACACGATATTCGTCGCGTTAGGTTAGTCCTTTATTGACTATTTTCTGATCATGATTCACCCTCCCTCTATGACTACTGCACGGCACCAAAATGAGATTAATCAAGTTGCATGTAACTGTGATACAGTGGTTAGTCAAGTTCTGGATTTAATAGCTTCTTTCAAAAGAGAATTGGCAGATGTTGCCAATGTGTAATCATTACTTTCTAATGAATAGGAGAAGCGAACAGTTTACAGGGTTATCAGTGTTTAAGTTGGCATCATCTGACAGTGTGTAACAATACAATCAAGACCGGTATATCGCTCGTCCAGCCTATCATTTCAAACCTTATTATTCACAATGGAAATTACCCTTGGTACCTTTTTAAGATGGCTACTTATTTAACAAACAAGTCTGAACCTTTGCTACCAAGTAGTATGGGTAGTAAACATTTTATGGACTTGACAGAATAATTTGTGAACTGTTTGTTTGATGTCTGATGTTGTGTGAGTGATGCGAACATAATATGCGCTTATCCTTTGTGTCTGAATTAGTCGACGAACAATGAACAAAACTTACCGCCTCTTTAAAAACTCCCGGGCAGATCTGACGGCACACATGACTGGTATAATGAAGACATCCTCCCCTTCAGGCACTTTTCCCAACCAATTTCAAGTAAACGAAACTTGGATCACAGCTGCTCAGCAATTACAGATTCGTTTCAAATACCTGGTTTGTGTCCAAGACTCTGCAGAGAAAATAGTCAAGGCTCATTTTCAGTCCTACTTGGATGCAAATTACAATCGCCTACTAGATAAATTTTAGCCTGGCTTCTGTCAAAGACACAGCACCGAAGCTGCTTTTTTGCGGGTCATGAAGTATAACGTCTGCCTGCTCGCTGAGATCTGCATGTGGACTGTTTGGTAGGGAGGTGGGATGCAGCAAAAACGTATTTAAAACTGCTCCCCCTCTCCACTGGAGCTCCATCGATGGTGAGGGGTCTGTGGTCATGTTGTCTCCTTCTGAAGTCCACCACCAGCTCCTTAGTCTTGCCGGCGTTCAGCTGGAGGCAGTTTTCTTGACACCAAAGTGCCAGGTTCTCCACTTTGTCTGTACAGGCCGACTCATCATTGTTGATGATGAGGCCAAGCACCACTCTGTCGTCAGCAGACTTCACCATGGTGT
>JABFEA020000068.1:3596500-3618724 GCA_019775915.2 Cyphomyrus plagiostoma
CCCCCCCCCCCCCCCCCCCCCCCCCCCCCCCCCCCCCCCCCCCCCCCCCCCCCCCCTAATCTCTGTCGCCGTTACCTGCGGCACGCCCAGCTTCTTACACGCATCCAGAAAGTTCTCTACGTTCCTGCGACATTTGGCCATGCTGAGTTTGGGCTACAAACAGAAGGGGGGGGGGGGGTGAGTCACAATGGCATCATGGGAGCGGCGTGTGAGCAGGCGATGGGGACTCACCACGGCGGGCGAGGGCACGTGGATGCTGGCCACAGAGCGCGGCCGGATGTGATTGGCCAGGTGGCAGAGGACCACGCCATCCATGAGGGCAGCACCCACGTCGTCGGGCAGCAGCACCTTCAGCTGGGACTCCAGGTTCTTCGAGACGCGAGACACAAGTCACCCATACGGAGAAGCGGCGCTAAGCTAAAGCCGGCGGTCTCGGCGCGAGGGCGCCCCCTGCTGCCCACCTGCCGCAGCAGCAGGATTTGCTCCATCTCCTCGCGGAGGTGCTCCATCTTCCTGCGCATGGTGAAGCCGGGCTCGCCGGGGGGGTACTCCTGCCGGCTGCCGCGGGAATATGCTGCAGCAGCACGGCGAGACCCACCACCCCGTCACGGACAGGGCATCGACCACAAGCCCCCCCCGGAGATGACCGAAACGACCCGCCACTCACCTGATCTGGGTTTTAACCCGAACACAGTTATGGTGGAACTGAAATCGGACCGAACTCCTTCCTGTAACACAAGCGGCCCGTTAATGTGGCAGCCTGATCCGCCCGTCCATCTGTCTTCCCGCCGTGTGTCCGGTACAGGGTCGTCGAGCGCCGGCTGAGCCGGCAACGCCGATCACACCCCAGGGCACCAGTATAAGTCAGTTTGATGCATGTCGGTCATATATAGTGTCAGTCAAAGGTTTGGACACATCTACTCAAGGTTTATTACTATTCTTTAGCTCAGCACTATAAAATAACATGTATGGAATTATGCACTGAATAAAAAAAAGTACTAAGCAGCTCTGTGGGTTGGGACTCAGTAGGTTGCTGGTTCAAATCCCGCAATCAGCATACTGATGCCAAGACTTGAGTTTGAGTAAGGCCATTAACCCCAATTGCTCCAGGGACTGGCTGACCCTATGGTCTCCTCTATGCCAGTTCCATGAGGCGGCCTCGTGGGATGCTTTTCCAGCTGCCCTGAAGGAGGTCCTACATATGCTGAGCTCTCATTGGCCGCTTTTCCTTCACTCAAACTCCTCAAAAAGCATTTCTGCTGTGTTTAGGTCAGGTGGCCAGGTCATGTGATGTGACACCATCACTCCCCTTTGTAGGCGGTTCGGTGTGTCCAAACTTTTGACTGGCCCTGTAGACATAGACAGGCTCCCACCTCTCCCTCACTGTCCTTGGCACTGGAGCTTCTTCTCGCGTTTTGGCACTTGTACTGAAACAGAGACGTGCAGTGAGGACTCATCCCAAACACAGCTTTCTTATCCCCAAGTCCCCCCAGGCTATTAGCTTATTACTTAATACAGGCAGTGTAGGGGAGACAGTGTCAGCATGTTTTAATAGACTAAAGCTAATGAAGATATTAATCATCCTCTCCAAAGACGACAGGCAAACTGGCTCATGACCTAAATTCCACTGGCTGACTCAACACACCTCCTCCACACAAATGCAAACAGAAAGAGCGCCCCGTGTGGCCACTTCATGTAACGACACCTGTACAGCAGACATGCCCACCGGCCACAAGGACACCCCTACCAACCACCCACCCCATGCCGAGTACCTTCAGATAGTCTTTCCTTAGGTATTTGTTCCGCCTCCGGTCGTCACCCTGGTTCAGGATGGGCGGGACTTCAGGCCACTGCGGCTCGGATTCCGCCGCTTCTGGCTTCTGGGCCAATTCGCCGGGACCCGAAGCTGGGCCCTGCAGGACGTCAACGGGGCCACAGAGGAGCTTCACGATCACACACAGAACTGCTTCCATAACCACTGTTACAGGATAAAAGAGAGGAACATACCTGGCCCCTGAAGGTGGAGCCAGCCTGGGTCCCCTCGTCCAATGAGAGGCTGTGAAACACAATGGTGAACAGGGGCCGACTTTTTAAGAAAGACCGAAACGGCTGCTCATAGCAGGTGGACAAACGGAGCATGTTAAACATGGAGGCATAGCCTCCCACCACCAGGAGGCGGTGTAGTGTGGGGTGGAATCCTACCTCCGGGCCGTCTGAGACGCTGCTCTTTGTTTGCTGTTCGAGCTGCTCCCTGTGTGACTGAGGAATCTGGAGGAGCAGGGAGGCACTAATCAACAATGCTCACAGACGGGAAATCACTCACAGACACACACTCGTTCAAAGACAGGAAATCATTCACCGCCATGCTTACGGACAGGACACTGTTTGCAGACAGGAAATCCCTCAAAGACTAGGAATCACTCACAGATGCAAATTCGCTCAAAGCCAGAAAATCACTCACAGATGCAAACTCGTTCAAAGACAGGAAATCATTCACCGCCATGCTTACAGACAGGACACTGTTTGCAGACAGGAAATCCCTCAAAGACTAGGAATCACTCACAGATGCAAACTTGTTCAAATCCCTCACAGACCGGCATTCAGTCACAGACATGCTTTCACAGACAGACACACTTCCCACTGGACTCAATACCACAAAACTCAAACTGGCTGCAGTTTTCTTAGCTATAAATTAAACAGATTTAAATAACAAAACAAATGTCAGTTACTTACACCATTTTCCAGTATGTTTAAATTCACCAAATAACACGTTGGCCTTTTTCAAATTTTTTACTAGTCTTAAATTCCATAGATTCCAAACCTCCAAATAAAACTGAAGTGTACTGTACTCTTCCAAATAACAATAGATGCAGGGTAATATTATTAATACCAACATTGCATGTTATGCACATACATTTCTTACATCACTAGTAAGATAGATGTTTCATACCATCATAATATACGGACATTATAGCACAAGGGGTTAAAGTTACTAAAACGTTTTTACTCTCTCATGAGAAAAAAACCTTAGCTAGCTTTGCAATTTTAATGACTGTTCTTTTACAATATTACCTAGTATATGTTTAATAATCAGTTTAAAGTTTACCTCCGATGTTTCACAACGTTTTACGTTGGATTTACATGTATTACGAACTGCATGCTTTATGTCATATTCAATCACAGTGAAGAACTTCCACACTAATGACGTGTTAGTGTGTGACTGAGCGTGCACACGACCGTAAGCGACCACGAGGCTGTGAGGGTATTGCCTGCGCCGCTGTGCGCATGACACGCGGTTAATGCGTAAAATGGACCGGTTCCGTTTTGGAAATACATGAGACCGGTCGACCGGTCTCCGGTCTGGGCCGAGCATGCTGATAATCGGCCAATTCCGGTCCCTGGCTGATCAATCGATGCGTCTCTATAAAGAACTGACCTGGAAAACAGATGCTTTCCCCCCCACCCCCACCATTTGACATGTGCAGTACCTGTGGGCTCGCCCCGGGGCCCTGCGTCGGTGGATCAGGCTCTCGGCCCTACAGATCAGTGACCTCCGCCTGAGTGCCCAATATGAGCGCCAGCAAAGCGAGGGGGGCAGGGAGGAGATGGAAGGGAGAGGAGAGATGGGGGCGACGCGTTAGTACGTAGGAAGAAAAGGAAGGGTTAGGAAGATCCAGAGCGGGATAGTAGCAGTAAACACACACACACACACAAACACACACACACAGAGAGAGAGAGAGAGAGAGAGTCAAACTGAAGAGAGATGTACACACAGAGTGACAAAGAGTCATAGACAGAGAGAGACACACACTGCGACAGACAGAAAAAGAGAGACAGACAGAGAAAGGGTGAGAGGCACAGAGATAGACAGGGAGAGAGACCGACTGAGACAGAGAGAGAGACCGACTGAGACAGAGAGAGAGACCGACTGAGACAGAGAGAGAGACCGACTGAGACAGAGAGGCCACCTCACCTGTTCTGCTGGTCTTGCTGCAGCAGCTGGACAGCGATCTTCCTCAGATCCAGGACCTCCTTGATCTCATCATCCTCTTCCTCAGCCAGGTGCGCTTTCTCTGAGCTACGGCAGAACGAAACCCATGAGGGCCCCCTGCAGAAAAGCCCTGAGGTAAAAAAGCTGTGACGTAATTTAGAGGGGGGGGGGCATCCTAGACAAACCCGGACCCCGAATCCTGCTTCCTCGTGTCCGTCTCCTTGCCCTGGTGCGACTTGTTGAGGACGAGCTCAAGCTCCTGAAAATAAATCAGTAAGAAGCACTTGAGGAAGGCAGGCCAATATAAAGGCCACCATGTTTTGATGGGGCGCTTCTATTATGGAGAAGAGGCACGCACTTTTATACAGGACACATAGGGGGCGCTCTGCTGCACGTCCCCCTCCGTCAGGGCTACGTCTTCTTCCGGGTTGGAGTCTATGTAGTCGTAGGGATCCTGATCTGCAAGGAGAGCGGCGTTTGACCAAACAAACCCAGACAAGATCCCGTCTCCTCCAGAGCCGTTATAACGCGGGACCCACCCGTATCAACACTGATATGTTCTGGAAAGTCATAAATCAAGCTAAAACCCGGGGCTCCTTTAACACCTTTAAGCTATTAGTTAAGTTGTCCCCAAACGAGCTTGACGGGCCGAACGGGCTCTCGTTTGTAAATCTCTTCTGCTCTTGTGAGACGCTGCCGGCCGGTGCCACATGCACCTTTCAGGCTGTCGGGCCGGACGGCCGGTGGCTGAGTCTCGGTCCGGAGATGCTCCCGCGCCGTTTCGGACACCTGGGAGTGAAGGCTCACCGTGTCGTCGTCGGAGGGCTGTGGGGAGACGGGCGGGTGAGGGGGCGGGGCGGCATGGCCCGCGGCAGGGGGCGGACGCCACGCGGTTTGCCATACCTCCGTGGTGGACAGCCTCTTGTCCCCGTTGTCGCTCCCGATCCCCGAATCAGCTCCGTGGCTCTTGCTCGGGTAAAAATCCTCCATGCTTAACGAGGATGATCCAAACGACACAATCAGGACTATAAATATTAAATAACTGTCAACCTCAGCCCCCCCCCCCCAATTTTTTCTGGGTTTAGAATTTTATAGCTCGTTAGCTGGTTTGCAGGACGTGCCAATTCAGCGTCTCATAAATACGTGGGACGTGTTTATTCGATATTTAGTGTGGTGACTGTTTCTGGCCAACAGGGGGCCCCAAACATCAGGGACACCATGCAAATGCATGGTTTGGGTGGTGATGATCACCGCTGCGTGTACAAGCGAGAGTCGCCGCCTCATGACATCGGGAGGGTGGTACCTGTCTGTCAGAGGCTGGGGAAGGAGGCTCCGCTTCCCCAGGGACGGCAGGTCCAGGGGGTCCAGCTTTTTGTCCGTCCTGCACGCTTGGATGTTCAGGTACTTGAACAGATGCACCATCCCCTTCAGGCAGACCTGGTGTGAGAAGGGAGACACCGAGCGCTCAGTGGAATCCGGCCGCACATCCGGGCTCTGTCCACAAGGGCGGCGCCGCCGCTCTGATTGCGCCCACCTGCGCAGGTGGGGACCGCAGGGGGTTGTTATCCAGGACGATGAGCTGCAGCTGCCTCAGCTTCCGGTAGGCGGGAGGGATCTCCGAGATCTTGTTGCAGGAGAAGTCGAGTTTGACGAGGGGCAGGTCGGCCAGCTCTGGGGGTAGGACAGGGAAGTAAGGGGGCAGTGAGGGGCAAAGGGAGAGGTGGGCGGGGACACCGGAGACGGAGGGAAGGTTCTGACCTTCGGGAAGCACTTCTAGACTGTTCTTCCGTACATTGAACTCCCGAAGGGCCTGCAGCTTTCCCATCTGGGGGGGAAGCGCCTGGATCTCATTACAGCTAATATCCTGGGGAGGGGGGCAGCCCGTCAGAACCGCCCATGTGAGCCGGTATGCACCATGTACACAGTGTCCACCCCCCCCCCCCCCGCGCCGCTCACCAGCTCCATGAGGTCCTTGCAGCGACTGATTTCTTCTGGGATGGACACCAGCTTGTTGCCGCTCACCACCAGCACCTTCAGCGGCAGGTTGAACAGGAACTTGGGCAGCGTGGAAAGAAGGTTCCGGCTGAGGAGGATCCGGGGAGAACCGGCAGGAGGTCAGAACGGTGCAAGAACTGCCCGGCGCTTTAGAACCCGACGGCGACGACAGTCACAAGGACCCGGGGCCAAAAGGAACATGCGGTGATGAGTGTGAACACGCGTGAGTTTGGGGAACCGGCCGAGCTCCCTGAGGGGCGGCCCCACCCTCGCCAGGATGTGGAGGTCACAGCTCCCCCTACAGGTCAGACGGATGTCACACAGGCAAGATGCTTTGCCTTATTTCCATAAGAAACAACACGCCGTGCCATGCAAATGCTGAATCAACATGGGGACCCCAGACAGACTCGGGTCGCAATACTGACCCAGACGGACCCGTGGCACACGCTAACCCAGACACAGAGGGCCTAGTGTGACAGGGGTCAGCCAGGGCCCCATTAATCATTAATCAGACTAGAACCTAACGGACCTGGTTCTAAAGAGGACCTGGATGGAGATCCTGACCTGACGTTCAGGTAGGTGAGCATCTGCAGGTTGACGATGCCTTCTGGGACGCTCTTGATGCAGTTATGATAAAGGTTGAGGGATTCCAGCGGAGCGAAGTGGCACACTTCCGGGGGGAGCTCCGACAGCCGGTTCCTCGAGAGGTCTGGGACAAACAGGCACAGGGTCTCCATGGAGTGACTCATGCAGAGAGAGTGACAGTGATGGACACAGCTGCCGGCCGACGTCGCCGCCCTCACAGCCAGAGGCTGGGGGTTGCAAGCTGAAACGGACCGGCGTTGCACGGAGCTTCACGGGGCGGCGGCAAGAGGCTTCCAGCGAAATCCAACCCCCCCCCCTCCCGGGTCTGCCCCCATGAGTCATCCTGAAAAGCAAGACACACCGACACACAAGTGTGACAAACCACAATCATTCCTTGTTGCAAATTCCATGCTGATGTGTGAAGTGGATTCCGATCACTTCCTGTTGTTGATTCGGGAATGCTGGGAATTCCGGCAATGTAAACTTTCCTTTCCCATGCCCCTTTCCCAGGCTCATCCCACACAGCCATTGAGTGCTTGCAGGGAGAACTCTGGCTCCCGTCGTGGGAGAAGCACTCAGCAGCACTGTCAGACCTACTGGGGGGTGCAGGGGCAAGCAGGCTGACACACGCATGCGCGCATACATGCACACATATGCACACACAAGCACACACACAGCCTACGTGTTCTCAGCCATGGTTTGGTTTTAGACCCTTCAGGGTAGCAGGGCTGGGGAGGGTCACAGACCTACAGCGGAGTGTAACAGGTAGTGCAGGGTTCCCACAGTGGTAACGCCCTGGCTGGGGAACGGAAACCACCACCATCTCCATTTGCTGTCTCATTGCCATGGTAACCGAACCCCCGCTCAGCCCCGCTGGACACTTGATTTCTCGACGCCGGCCCCATACATGACACTGGCAGCGTCCCCCGACTGAATCTCAGCAGATGACACCTCCCCCCCCCGGCATCCCCCAGGGTGCCGCATGCCTGGCACATGCCAGCACCAGCAGCAAGAGGAGGACGTGGTGTAGGAGAGACGGCAGGCGACTCGAACCTGTGGCTCCATAAACAGCATCATCTGCAGCTTCATCATCTGTCAGTCAGTCACACCAGTGTCACAGTGTCTGTCACAACCACAGATAATCAGAGACTCATTTCAGTGTCTCTCTCCGATGGGATGATGTCACTTCCCCAGCCGTCTGTCAGACCTGCTTAAGTGCTACAGGACCTCGCCCTCACACGAGTCGCATCTACCCCCAGAGCATTCTGGGAAACGCAGTCCCACCTGCTCTGGCACCAACTGGGCCTTGGCAAACCCAGCATTCTGCTTGTGTTGAAAAGCCGAAACGAGGTCAGGGGGATTAAATATGGAGCACAGAGCAGAAGGTCCATTACAAGCTCTGCTTGTAGCCCATCGCCTGAAGGTCCTCACCTTCTCAGGCTCGCCTGCAGGCACGAAGCCGGGTTCCGGTACCGCCACGGTACAGCAGGTGGCGCAGTGGTCGAGGTAACACATACAGGGAGATTGCTAAAGCAAGCTGCCCCATCAGTGTGAAGGAACTGATTAATGCAGAAAGGCAAGTGAGCTACTCGAACCTGGAGTCAGAGACGTGTTGCCCTGGAAACAGTGCAGAGGACGCTAAAGCCAGGACCGCCAGCCTCAGGAACATCATTACCATGGACATGGAGTAGAGGCGACATGCTCGGTAGGAAGGTGCATCACTGTCCGACCGCAGATCCAAGATGGCTGCTCAGGCATCACTGTCCGACCGCAGATCCAAGATGGCTGCTCAGGCATCACTAGCTGACCACAGACCATTAATGGATAAGTGTGTAAGAATTAATGACAGCATCTGCCTGCTGGTCCCCACACTGTCAGTGAGACGTGTGCTACCCCTGTTGTAAATTAGAAATAATTATTTATTGTTAATTTATTAGTAATGACTTATACTGCGCTTCTTGAAACCCAAAGATATGCAACGACACAGAATACGCCGTGAGAGTGACAAACACGAACAGACAGACATACAGAGAGACAGACGGACAGATACTGATAAGCAACACGGGCATGTAGAGAAGATCTAAGCATGATGGTCAAGGCGGAGAGGGCAGAGTGGGGGGGGAGAACAGGAAGGTCTGAAGATGGGGCTAGAGGGGAAGATACAGGTGTTATAGCAGAATTCCACACACAGGGGGCAACATAGAGAAACTCACTAATTAATACAGATATCTGGATTTTATGACTGCGGCGATGATGACGGCCACCCCCCATTACTGAGCGCGCTCTGTCCGCCGTCTGGCCAAAGCGTACCCAAGCCCGCGATTTTTTTCCAGCGTTAGCAAACCGGCGCTCGAGGATTTCCTGCACTTCCTTCCTGTGCTGACGGCTGCCCTTCAGCCTGCGGGCCCCAGAACACGGCGTCCTTTCATCAGGCAGACGAGGAGGGGTGAGGATCAGGGGTACTAAACACAGGATGGGGAGGGGGTCGATTCTCTCAGGGGGGCTTTAAAGGTTGATTTTGGCCTTTCAAACTTTCTGGAGGCTTAGTGACAAAAAAAAATCCAGGCCTCAGGCCAAAACCGTGCCTTCGGGCTGTGTGAGAGCAGACAGGAACAGTGGTGACGAGACCCCAGTGCGGTCTGCATGGGAAGCAGGGTGTCACAGGCCCACACAGCCCGGGCTCGCCCATCATCAGCACACAGGAGGCCTGCAGAGCGCAGCGGCGGGTGGGGGGGGGGGGGGAGTTTCAGGCCGTGTGACCGTGGCGTGAGGAGCAACCCACGGTCTTTACACAGCTAATCAGCGTCCAAAAGCTCCTAAGGGCTAAAGAAGACTGGAAACAGCAGGCAAAGAAGGTTCCAGAAGCCTTATTTCTGCTCCAGCGGCAGTCAGCGGATAGACTGAGAGATTGTATCTGCAGTCGACGTTTGCCTGGGGAAGCTCAAGTCATTCGGCAGAGCTGTGACTGATAACAAAGACACAAGACCGAAACCCCCCCCGCCTGCACTGACACCCACAAATGACAGATGCAGGGAGAGCGGGCAACCCTAAACCTAATTATGACACCCTTAACTCCTACCCAACCCTAACCTTAACCATAAGTAACCCAACAAAATACAAGACTTTTCGCAACTTCAGCTTTTATAACATTGAATTTCCCCTTCTGGGGACTGAAAAAATGGTGCCCACTACGTCAACATAACAGGCTTTTATTGCATTGCGGGGAGAACTGGTTCGCATAATGCGATAACTACATGACCACACAGACAGATAAAAAGAACAGGACTGACAAGTCAGGACTGATGAGACCCATCATTATGATGTATCATTCATAAACCCCCCATAAACACATGACCTGCCGTGCCTCTTTCAGGGTGCTAACTGGCAGACGCCCCCACCAACACTCTCGCCACGGTAGTGACTACGAGGGGGTTCAAATTGCATGTAATTCCCAATAAGGAGCTTTCCTGTGATGAAAAGGCATCAGTGATCGCGGAGCCATCCGCTACGCACGCATGACCACGCGCTATTTCGGGGCTGTGATGTGCTCCCGTCCCAGGAGACTGTCACCATCGGCTCACGGCCGCCGGACCTTGAAATTGCCCGAGAGAGGAGTGTCTAGAGGGTAATCACCCTCAGCGCTCAGCCGGGGGGCGTGGGGGGGCTTTAGGAAGCTCTGGAGGGGAGTGAGGGTTGCATCCCTCACTGAACCATCTGCCCGAGAAGTGAGTCTCCCCTAAGGTAAACGCACAGGAAGCTGTACCTTGTGCAAAGACAATTTTAACAGCAGTGAAAATTCCGCCTCACTTCCTGCTGAAGGACACACAAGCCCTCACAGGGAAACCAGAAACAAACATGCAGTTTGTCATTTTAGATCCAGCGTATGTCTGGTTATGACCAGTTTAACCTGACAGTGCGGTAGAAAATGATGAATAAAGCATCAAAACGCTCGACGGCAGACTGAGAGGCGTGCTGCGTGTATTTTTTTTTTATGAATGAAGCGATGCGGATTCTTCACATGAGCCACAGCCGGCCAATCGGAGCTCGGGGCCGTGATGCTGGCGCCCCGTGTCACCGGCCACAGCCGGCCAATCGGAGCTCGGGGCCGTGATGCTGGCGCGCCGTGTCACCGGTGCTTTCCCCCTTTTAGTCGGCCATCTGTCCCGGCCCGTTCACCGAGCCCGCAGGACAGCGGCGGCACACAGCGCGGGATCGAGAATCACCGAGGCGTACCACCGGTAACCTCGTTTCGTCCGACACAGAGCCAAATTCCCCGCCGATGCACTAAAAGCCCATTAGTACCAAGGGACCCGCAGAACTAGAGCAGGAGACAAAACCTTCACGTTAGAGATGTACTTTAACCCAGATAAATAGCCGCCCAGATCCAGGACATCCTCCAAGCCCCCACCACCCTGCTTTCCAGTACCTTTCACATTTAGACGAGAAGGTCTCACTTTCAGACAGACCTACATCTCGATGATCTCCGAGAGCCGGGCGTGGCACGAGGAAGGATGCCATCAATCCCATTTCGGCCCGGGCCAGTGATTAGAGGACAGAGGCAGAGATGAGCAGCAGGAAATAACGTGGGGACAGACCCCAGAACGCAGTCAGGGTCACGGACTGAGATGCTCGCATACTACAGGGGGGGCGGCTTCTGAGCAGCTGCACCGTGTAGTAATACGGTCACAGTATTAGCAAGCTGACCTCCGCAAAACCATCATACCATGTCGATCCTGTGTGTGTGGGGAGGGGGGGGGGTAGCTGACCAAAGCTGACGAGCGTGACCGGAATGGGGCGAAACAGGGAGAACAAAACAAAGCTGGAAGTCCGGAGCTGCCCCCCCCACAAACCCAGAGCCCCACCAGCGGGGTTTACCGACACAGATCTACGCAGCTTCCCAAACGACTTCCCTCCAAGGCCGCACGCTCTTAAAAACTGCGAACCGAATTTAATAAACGTAAGGATATGCCGCATTTACACAGATTACTGACTTTCGGGTGTCACGATCCGGCTCTTCTTAATATTTCAGCCGTGCGGCTAATCTGCTTGCTAAATCGTCGGCGTAAGTAAACGTCCACATGAGATGGAACAGCCAGCGTCCCGACAAATGTTTCACGTTACCATAAACCCTGGAGATTACTGCACGGCCCATATGATCGTGAACTGCAGGCATATGTCTCCCAAGAAGGTAGATCACACGAAGGAAGGGGGGGGCGACGTTCGGACCTCCGGGGAAATCTCTGGCTCCCTGGAACCCCACGTCAAGGCATCCCCAAACTTATCCGACACGTAATGAACCCAGGGTACGTGGTTCGTGTTTATTAGGAAGCTTGAGTTCCTCAGCCTTAGACCGGGGAATAATAATTAATCTTCCTTAAAATGGCGGAGAGGGGCCACCCACAGCGCCTAGAGGGCAAGAAGGAAGCCAGAACATTTATGCAAATACTCCAATTTGGCTCAAAGCAGCAGAAAGAAACAGCACAGAGGCTAATGAGCCGACAGTGAAGAAAAGGGCCAAAATCTTACCTTCGCAGCCGCTGTAGAGGCTACAGGAAGCACCTTCACGCCATTCAAACCCACAATACATGTATTTCAGCGGCGCGTCTTAGTCTTTATTGCTAATTTACATTTTAATTACCTACCTAGAGCTTCTGCCATGACAGTACGTCACCAGCCGCTGTCACCGGCTACGTTACGAGGTTATTCTTAGCGATCGTTAATTTTTTTTCCCGTTAAACTCGACGCTGATGAAAAATTATCGGCCGCTATTGACGTTTGTCCCGTATCTCGTGCGCGGTTCTGGCAATTAATCCTGACATTCCTGGGATGCACATCAAACAAACCGCCGCACTGCACCGGCCCATCTGCCCACGGCCTGGCCTGCCCCGATACCAGACAGACTGGGAGACAGATCCTGAGCAGGTAATGGAGTAATGAGCCTCTGCTGGTAACAGACGCCGCAGACCAAACAAACGTGGCAGCACCGTTTACCAGGGACATCTGTAACTGGGTGCCTCACGGTTTCAGAAAGCCGCCCGGCACAGATACATTCCCATCAAATGACACCATGCTGCAAGTGGAAGGCCGTGGGAGCGAACCCTCGCCGAATGGCCAAGAATGTGGTGCGTCGAGTAAGAACGCAGGACAAATGTTGACCCGGGGACAGCGAGGGTTAGTTCAAACCAAAGGCCACGTTCCCAGTTCCTTCACTGAAGCCTCCAGTCCATCGGGTTATGAATGTCGGCTCCTGAAGACCACCTCTGACGTATCATTGTGGCTCGTGTTTCTACGCAAAAATGCTACAGGGATCAGCACTCTGAAAAATAATTAGCGTTTGATAACAGCCACAGAGTAGGACCACGAGAAGGCTGGCATATGTTAAGACAGAAGCGTGCAGCACACGGCCCCAGGGGATTTCATGATGAACGAGGGGGTCTGTGCTTCCTAAGAACAAGGGAGGCTTTACCAGAGCGGCGGCTGGCAGACGTGCCTGCAGAGTCACATGACCGCCCATTAATAATTATCAATAATCAAAAGATCAATAAAGCACCGTTAACTCATGGAAGTGGTTGTTTATGTTACCAGTTCATTTCTTCTTGATGTTTCGTGTCGAATACAAAAAACAGATCCATCAAAATCCAGTCACATGCAAAATCACAGCCCTGACACCTCGAACAACAGCATAATCAGACCATTTTTCATTCTAGATGGGGGGAGGGGCGTTTTGCACCCTACAGTCTCACTAGTCAGGCCCTGTGTCTGTCTCTCCTATCGTGGGTGAAGCTTTTTTTATATTTTTTAAAAAAAAACAGCATCACCACCATGTTATTTGGTGTTTGCCAGCAGCTTCTCAGCCTCAGTCAATCTCCTCAGTGTTAGCATTAGCCAGCACAATGCTAGTGCTAGCATCAGCTGGTCTCCCCACAGTGTTAGCATTAGCCATATCTGGTCCCCGGACAGTGTTAGCATTAGCCAGCAAGGTCAAAATGCTAGTCATCTCCTCCTCCTCCCAGCCCCCCCACCCCCACCCCCACCCCCACAGTGTTAGCTGGCACCTTCCTAGCAATAGCATCAAAGGGCGCCAGGCTTCATTCTGGAAAGGCGGCTTTCTTTGAGTTGTCCAAATACATCCTCTCTTGCCAGAGGAGTAAGTGATGGGAATTGTGTGTATTACCTACTGAAGGCGTAAAACCTTTCCCCGCCTTCTGTTTTAGGAACAGACAGCTACAAATCCCCATGGCCAGCTGCTGGAAACCCTGCCCACGCTAGCAGAGCAGCATCCGGGGAGAAACCACGCAACAAGCAATAAAGACGTCTCACCCAGCCGAGCCTCTACAGCACACAAAGGACGCCGATCGCCAGAGGCAGGACAGAGATTCCAATAGGGGGCAAGGCACGGACACCCAGGAAGATACACAGGGAATACAGGAATACCAGGGAAGACATGGATACCAACCACGTATTTAGAAAAGGGAACACCAGGGAAGGAACGAGTTCCAGGCCAGATACGGAAATGAGGGAAGAGAAGGAGGAGGAACAACGATGCCCAGGAAGGCGCCAACACCAATGAGGAGTTGGATACCAGAGAAGACTGAGATACGAGAGAAGATTCGGCCACCAGAGAAGGCATGGAAGGAAGACAGAGATACCAGGGAACATACAGAGGAAATACACAAATATCAGAGAAGACGTTGATACCAAGTGGAGAAAAGGAATGGATGCCAAGGAAGACAGAGGGAAGACATGGAGACAGAAGAAAAACATCAATAAGAAAGCTGAGATGCTGGAGGAAAGATGGAGCCGCCGTTAGCAGCCCATCTGCGCTGCCGTCTATCTACAACGTCCTCCCTGCGGGTCGGGGATCAATCGCACTCACCACGCACTGCCGAGGTGCCTAAACCCATTTCACACTCACACTGCTGATGGTGCCTCGGAGACACCCACCCAGGACCGCAAGGAAAGCGGCAGCGGCCCACAGTAGCGGGCGGGAATAGGCGGCAATAAGGAACAACCTGCCGTTCCGCACAGAAGCTTAAACAGAGACAGAGCAAACAAGGCAGATCCCTGAAGGCCCCCAAATCCCCTCACGGCAGATAATCTAGTGGGGCACCATATACAGTGTGGTCAGGTATTCCACACGAGGACAGGTGCCAAACCACAACCTCACAAAAGAGCTCCTAGTACACACCCTCACACAGATACCATGGGAACCACAGCCACACATGGTCACGCTGGCAAAACAAGCTGCCACAGCCCACCAGGGCCCTTACAGTCGAACAATGGTGACTTTGTAGGAGGCCTCATCTATAAATAGGGCTGGAACTTCCTGTAATGACTTATGAACTTCGGAAATACCAGCAGCATGTAGAGAAAGGCCCCAACCAGCCTGACGAACACGAGGACCCGGCATCGACTCACTAAGAAGGGAGACATGGGATCTGGTGAATCTGCAGTACGAAGATACAATTCAGAAAGCCTCAGTCCAGCCTCTGCCTTTAGGACCTGACTGATTTAAGAGTTACCCTGACAAGACAAAGGAGACTCATTCAGTGTTGCCTCATGCAAGGCAGTATTGAGCTTCAGAGGCTGTGTAGACTATTCTGTACGCTGGCCCAGCACAAAGCTTCTGACTGTCTGGAATGACTGTCCTCCCCGCTTTTTGCACAGCTGACTCTCAGACAACCCTGTCTCCATGAGTAGAGCTCCAGATGGCCTGGATTGGGGAGGGGGTGGGGGACGAGGACATCCCACTTCCTCCCAGGCCAAGACCAATTTCGAAACTGGGAACGCGGTCCCCCACGGCAGCAGTGCAGCGGGTAGCTGGGCGCCAACGTTTTTGCGCGCCGGTCAGCGAGCAAAGCTCTCGCTCGGTGGGAGACGGACAGACGTCGAGAGAGACAGCTGACCGGGCAGAGCCTCAGACAACAGCCGCTACTCACGCGGTTCCTCCTAAAACCTCCACCCTCCATCCCGGTACCAACGTACATTAAGCGTTTTCATTGTACGTTACCGGGACAAAGCCTCCTGCAGAGGCTCCCACACACAATTAACGCCCCTACTCTTTTTGTGCTCATCATACTGTATAACTCATACAACGAAACCTTTCTCGCAACTGAAATCGACAGTTTTATTAACACATTTCGATTAAACTAATGCGATATAGAAATTAAGAATCGTTAATCACTCTTGACACTAGAACCTTTGCATTACACGCTGAATGCATGCAAAAGACCGACAGTAAACAATCGAATCGTCCGCAAGATGCAGACAGGTAATAAAGCAGATTCAGTAATAAAGCCATCAATGTGCGCTAAATCAGCAGCGCATCCCCATCACGGTTTGCTGGGGGGGGGTGAGGCGCTCCGCTCAGGACCGACGGCACCAACAAAGCGCTTCATTTTATTACCCTGCAACAGCAGCTGACGGCAAACCCTCGGTCCCTGCAGCATTTATATTCACTGTCACCCAAAAGTGACACTAAAAAGCAAATATGTGCATGCATTTAATGCCCCGAGCAGCTGTTGAAAAATATAAGCCACATACCGTGAAGAAAAAAATACATTACCTACAATAATGAAATCATTAGGCGGGGAGTAAGATAGTAAACTATTTTAAACATCGATGAGAAAACTAACAGCAAAGCTTTACACTGTGCTGTGCGGGGGGCGGGGTGACGCTTTATCTATTGTCCTGCAAAGAGTCGCTCAACGCAGATTTCTGATCCGTGCAGCCGGCTGGACGTGTAAGGATCCTGGGCAAACTGGATGGAAATCTGCGTCGGGACGAATTCAGGGACAGAAGCCACAACCCGGTTCACTGTTATGGATGATCTTACGTTTTCATTCAGAAAAACGGAGCTCACGGTGATATGAGTATCCATGCACTTCTACACACGTTTATCCAGCTTGCGGTTGTACAGTCCACCATGTGCCGAAATAAAGTCGGATGGATATATATGATGCATGAAAATATCCGACAATTGCTTTAAAAAAATGCTACTTCCTGGACAACTTTATCATGCATTGTTGCCTTTTTCCTCTATCTTTAAAAATGCAACAATGCACTTAAAGTTCGTTACAGACTCACCTGCCTGCGTTGTATCAGTAAGATCGTAGCTCATCCCGGGGTAATCTCTCAACTTCCTCCCGCTGAGGTTCAGCATGCCGGAGCTCACGGCATCCTCCAGGGCACGATCCAGGCTGCGGGCCGTGGGGACGTGGTGCTGATGCTGCGGTATACCCGCTGTCCAGTGCGGGACGCTCGGGTAGTGCTGGCTCTGCAGAGCGGCGATCGCTCCCCCACCTCCCTGACTCGCCGCCATCTTCGCACAGAGACACAATCCGGCCGATAATAAACGGCGCTGCCCCTCCGCCCATGCGCACAGCGCCCGGCCCAGCGAAGGGAAGCAATGGGGTGGCAGCGCCGAAGACGGGGTTGGACTCCCAGCAGGGGCGGGTCTCCAAGGGGTGGTGGGAAGTCCAGCTAAGGGTGCAAAGCGTGCTTTTATGTCGAACCCACTCTTCCCAAGCTATTCATCGTTGTTTTCCAGCACATGCATTTTACGTTAACTTTGTAATTTGTTAATTGACATTCATTCAACTGTCATTCAGTTACGTTGTCATTCATATACTATTATCTGTAGCATTTTATTAACACGTATTCGGGATGTGAGTTTACAAGTAGGCTAATGAAGTAACTAATTAAGTTATAAAATATTCTCCAGCCCTTGTATTTTTCCCACTGGGGTTTTAGTGTTTTTGAATGTTTGATGAAACGCGGATAAGATTTTCCCAGGCGGCTTGTAATCTTGTCCTTGCCGAGGTGTCATACTCGATCGCCCTCTTTCGTTATTAGATCAGTGGCTATTTTAGGGTGTGTTATGAAGCATGCAAACGCATGTCGACTTGGGGCAGGGCAGCCCCGCTATCCGGGGGACGACGAGAGCCTGCAGCTGTCCGCCCGGGCTGCCACCGGAGAGGTCGTGCAATTATTCTTCATATACGCTTCTGTTGGAAATGTCCCTACTTTAATGACGCGAGAAGCCTGATTAGGATCCTAAGTACGAAGCTGTCGGTTATATAAGGAGAAGTGTGTCCGGAGAAAGTGACTTTGAAACAGAAGATTATGGGCGACAACATAGCGGAACCGGAGGCTATGGAGGAGACCAACAGCTCGGAGAAGATTGACCTGTCACTCGGTTGGTGAATAAAAAAGGGGAGAAAAAAAAATACACAAGGCACTGAACGGATCTAATTTCAGGGATTCCATCAATGCGCAAGTCATTCCTTCGATGGCCAAAATCCCTTCGGTTTCTCACAAGATTTTATATGTCCTGCTTATTTGCGAAATAACATGGATTTACTGCCACATTGTGCCAATCGTGGGGGGTGATATATGTCACAATAAGGGAGGGGGGTGCATGCCTACTATTTGCAGCAGCCAATCATTTCACACAAATATTAGTCTGACAGTAGGCATAGATATTAAACGATTTAATGTTTAAACTTGTTTGCCTTAAAACTGCGACGGTATTTGACAGCAACGATAAAACACATAGGCCTCGCATACGGTTAAATGTCACATCCATGAAAGGCGACCCAATAATCTGCGTCTAGCTCTCCGTTTACTCACATTCATTCTGCTTGGCTCCCCGGGGGCCTGACCACATATCTGCTGATCGGTCATTCACTGCAAACACCTTCCAGCTGTCGTTTCTCTTGCCTTTAGACGACATTATTAAACTCAAAAAAGAAGAAGAAAATGTAACCCTTGGTGGCTTTAAGAGGAAGAACCGGCAGGCGAACCGCAGCAACTTATTTAAGAAGTTTAATAAGGCAGGACAGCAGCAAGGCTTCCGTTTCAGAAGGGGCGCCTACCACATGCAAGGTAAGTCCAGTCGGAATAGTCCTATTATAGCACTTTATAAAATACGTTTATGTACTAAAAGTAAGTACAGACCTGCGCTGCTCCTTTACAGTAGGCTAGCAGTCACACGCTTACTCTCCGGTGATTTCTAGTTTTTATGTATTTTGGCTACTTAAGCATGCAGTCATATAAAGTGAATTACACAGTTCCCCTTTATAGAGCTAGGTATTTTGAGATTTGTTAAGGTAATACTTAATACTGCTTATGAAAGTTCTAAGCTTAGGCCTATTTAAGGCCCCATGCAAGTCGTAGTGATTGTCTGTGTTTGGGGTTGAAATAATCGGTGTTTTCTTTACTTTTCCTTCAGTAACCCCCCTCCCCCCGTGAAATATTAAATTATAGCCACGTACACCATATGGTTTCACGTTGTCACACATTAATCTCAGGGTTGCCAACTTTGATCAACTGGGTGGCCTGGAATTTTCAGTTAGAGACAAGTCTGCACACACATTTGTATATGCAATTAATTATCTTGTGAATAGTCTGTAGGGTCTGTAAACTACCCCAACACGTTTGCTGTAGCTAAATTTGGGTTTATAAAGGAATAATATAGATTTGCCGGAAGATTTCTTGAGTGTCACGCCAGTCGGTGAGAGTCCACAGCCCTATAATCCACTCGCAGGGGCAGACTTGTAGTTCAACCCATAGGCGGCGTTAGACCCTATTTAAGCGGGGCTTAATCCTAGAATAGCACCTAGAGTTCAACATATCCGTTCTTGGTCCCCGTATCACAGGCTTGAAAAACCATTTCAGAAAAAAATGTCCAGTTCTTTAACTAAGTAAATAAAACCACAGGCCTGTACGTTTCTTTGAATAACCGGGAATAGGGCGCGTTTAGAATGATCTGTCAAATACACAATTCAGTGAAGCGACCTTCTGGAACTGCCTATGTTGATTACTGATCAGGACTGATCATCGCCACAAACGTAAGGCCTAACGGCTGGTTGTTCCGGCGTGATGCGCAGCTCTCTGAGTTAGTCAGAGAGACATGACATGGCAGAGGACATGGTCCGCAAATATCAACAGCTTCTGCCGGACCGTTCGCAGGGCTCAACAGGTTCCGATACATCGGGCCACCCGTGCCCGACTTCTACAGAAGCAGACCGTACAACCGGGGGAGGAGCGCGCCGGCGTCGAAAGGAATCAGCCCCCTGAACACACCGCAGTGGGACTCTAAGGTGCACTGATAAGATACTGATCCCACATCGGGAAAATTTACTTGAAGATAAACAGCAATAAAGAACAAACCACCTGATACGTTAACAATAGAACAAATAAGAAAAAAATATGAAAGACTTGTGCACAAAATTGCACGTGTAGTCATGCATACTATAATTGCACAGATGTAATGACACATCTGTACATGCTGTACATGCACCGAGTGAATATAAGCAAACAAGTTACACGTACAGTGGATATTGCAATAGCGTAACGCTATGTAGCCTACACTCCCAATTTTACTAAAGAAAGCCTATGAAAAAACGAGTTTTCTGCACAGAGGTCGGTCTACATCAGATTGAGGTTTGCTCTAAACTCAGTTAAGTTTCAGGGCTGAAAAATAACTCGTAAACGGTGAGCTTCCCGAAGCCTTCTTAACGCCACGTCATAATTGGGTTCTAAATATTCCTTTTGGCATGGAACTTACGAATGGCATAGCATTACGAAGGGCTTCGGGAAACTCATCCATGGTTGATGCCAGCCGTGTCGCTAGTGCTCACTGAGGACTTTTTGGTTCTTTTCTCACCCAGAATGCTAAGCAGTTTGGACAACGCAGCAACCGCTTCAGGGGCTCCTTCTACCAGCCCTACAGAGGCCAGCGGGGCCCTCCGAGAAGGTGCGTGTTTTACAGTATCATCAGAAACGCATTAACGTGGGATTTACTGGTAAAAGATGTTAGTATTCGCTCATATGACGTATAGGCCTATATCACGGATATATTTCATCACTGGGCTGCAACACGTGTTACATCTATTTGCTTATCAGGAAATTTTTATGTTATTACCCATTTGCGTATATTTGAGCACCGTCACGGACGGTTTATTTCCCTTCCCTCTGTTTTTATTACAGGATGCCTCTCAACCAGAGTTTCCAGTATTCCCAACAGAGACCATACAGGGCAAAGCCGATTAAATTGAACAGAGCGGTTAGTTTTAAAAAATCTACATATCTTTTTACTGACTTTGTAGTAGGCCTATACGCATTGCATTCTATTGATTTTTTTATTTTTAAAATTTAATAAGCAAATTTTAAGTGATTTGTCTCCTGTTCTGCTCTGGGAGCGATGATTTTATTCCCGTGTTCTATATGAGCTTGCTTTCAGCGTTTGATTATTACAAACGCGTGTTTTCGACAGTTTAATCGATTCCTGTTTTTTTCCTCTGTATAGTTTAGTCCCTGGAAATGGGGCGAAAAAACGGAACGGTTTCAGAAAGTGAGAAGGTAGGGAAGGTGTTGATGGCTTTCAGGGACGGGCTTTTCACCTCACCGTGCCTGAGACCCGTTTCAATCTCGCCCAAAGGTGGGGGAAGGCGCCCTCTTCTGGATCCATCTTGACAGTATCACTTCCGAACTCGAAGGCGAACTCGGATCCCCAGTAAGTCCTTTTAGCTACATCGGAAGGTACATTATTGTTTATTTGGCGGCTACTGATGTCCGACATACACGTGAGGCAGGAAGTACATTATCAGCACATTTTAAGGAAGTGCGTTAAAAATGCCAGTCGGTTTTCTTTTTAATGGCTCATTTTTCTGCATTTGCAAATAAGCTAATAAGTACATCCACATGCCTATTTTTGTGTTTCTGTAACCGTTTGGTTTAAAATTAGTTTACTCAAACGCTGAGGAACAATCGGATTTATGTTAAGATTTGTGCACAGCCGGACATTCCGAAGTGATGACCTTACCGCTTGTTACCACTGAGGGGCACTGTTAGCATGAATATCTGCCTGGTGCGCGCCTATTACATTCAGTTAGATGAGGAGTGATATGAGATGAACCAAATCTTAGAGCAGTGTTTCTCAAACTGCTCCCTACCAGGACCTTGGGATAGAGAAAAAATGTGGACTGTCTATTAGGGAGAAAAACATAGACCATCTGGGGGTCCACAAGGACTGGTTTGAGAAACACTGCCTTAGCCAAATACCCTGTCCACTTAATCCCTCCCCCCGGAAACAGGGCAAACCAGCCTTCTGTGAGTGACAGGCCTCTGGGGGAAGGAAACTTTGCATCTCCCCAGCCCAAAGGCATCCCTCTGAGATTCAACTTCAAGGCTGTATCCAACCAGGTAGGACCTTCCGGCACAAACCAGGAGATTCAGCTCAGCTTGACATTACAGTTAATGACAGTTAGCGGGTCATCACTGGTTGCCCAGTGTGAGAAAGGCCCCCAAGGTGTCCCTCGCTTTTGCCTGTGTGAATACAACAATATATTTTAATAATTAACGTGCCACCTGACGTTTGGGTCCTTATGATTCTCTGCCTCGCAGACCAGTGTAACACTCAACGACCGCTTCACCAACCTGAAGATCCGCGGAGGCTGGGGACAGAGGCTGTGGAGGGGCAGGGGCCGGGGCAGCCGCATGGTCACCCTGCAATGAGCGGCCTCGGTGACCCCTGACCCTTCCCTGGGGGGGGGGGGGGGGGGGGGGGGGGTGCAGAGAGAAACACCCCAAGGGGGGGGGGATAACAGAACGCGGGATTTTTTAATGTTGTGATTCGGGGGGGGGGAAGG
>JABFEA020000068.1:3625326-3653139 GCA_019775915.2 Cyphomyrus plagiostoma
GTAGTGTCTTAAAGCACTTATGTAAGTCGCTCTGGCTAAGGGCGTCTGCCAAATGCTGTAAATGTAAATGTAAATGTTTTGAGACTGCTCAGAGTGTACAACAATACCAAGGAGCTGAAAACTAAAACTCTGTTATGAATTTTATGAAATCGGTATTGAAAAAAGTATTGTTCGGGAACCGGTATCACAGTCAAGGTATCTGTCTTGGTATCGGAAATTCTTGAGCGATACCCAGCCCCAGGTTCCGGCCCGTACCTTCGTCCCGAACACTCTTCACCTTGTTCACCGCCTTCTCTCCATACTCCTCTGCCAGGTGTTTGGCCCTCTTCACAGATTTGCCCAGAAACTTCTTGAATTTTGTGCTGAGGCGACAAACGAGGGCCATAGAAGAAATGTGACCTTGCTGTTCCACCGCATGCTGCCCCGCTCTCCCACCTGTCCGACCCCCCCAGCTCCCCCACTGCTCACGTCCTCTGCCTCAGCTTCCCCCCGTCCGTGTCACCCAAATGCATTGTGGGTTTGTCCTCATCGTCCGAATGCACGGCATCATTCCTGCGAAGGGAACAGACGCTCAGACCACCTGATACTCGGACCTTTCTCCGGACTAAGCAGGACTTCCCATAATGCCAGTTACCATGTGGTGACATATCTGACAGGCTCTGGGTACTATGTGAGTGTGGGGCTTGCATTACATCTCAAAACACACAGGGGGCGCCGTGTCCCTTACGTCACGTATTCCTTTGTGCGCCTCATAATATGCAGAGAGAGAGGGTTGATGCCGGAGAGCAGCTTCTCCTCTGCCAGGCTGAGGGGGATCTCCTCCCCGGTGTCCAGGTTCTTAATCATCACGCTGGCCAGGATCTCCTGTTCCACGGAAACATGGATGTAAAGCAGAAAAACTACTGGCCAAGCCACGCCCTCTTTCTGTTAACAGCCACGCCCTCTTTCTATTAACAGCCACGCCCTCTTTCTATTAGCAGCCACACCCTCTTTCTGTTAACAGCCACGCCCTCTTTCTATTAACAGCCACGCCCTCTTTCTATTAACAGCCACACCCTCTTTCTGTTAGTAGCCACGCCCTCTTTCTGGTGACAGCTACGCTCTCTTTCTGTTAACAGCCACACCGTCTTTCTGCCCCCGGAACAGAACGTAACCCGTAAATGTGTGATTTTATGCTGCCATGTAGTGCCCAGCACCTGCGTCGGCTCACAGCCACATTTCTGGAAGGATTTATCTATCACCAGCAATGTTTAAAAGCACAATGCTGGGCACCACTTCCACCCTCCTGGAACATGATGGATCCCTGTAAGGGGGAGAGAGGCTTGGTGATTGAGGAAGGGCTTCCCTAACCTCATCGGTCAGCTCCCGGCCGGAGTGGGTCCGGGGGCGCCGGGGTCCTGGGGTCTCACTGTCGGGGGTGATTGGGGTCGGCTCCTCATTCTGATAATGATGAACCAGACACATGATTCCTGAGGCGGCGTATTTTACAAACAGCCAGATCTGCGGAGGACCCATTCTGTCGGACCATTAGCTGATGCGCGTCGGTGACTCACAAGGGCAGGTGAGGGGCCGTTTGGTTCTGGGTGGTCACACACCAGGGCCGTCACCACCGTGTCCCCGCTGGTGGCGCTGACTAGGTCCAGGTGACACTGCAGCTCTCTGGTGACACGGTCCGCCGGATCGCTGGGGGAGAGCAGGCCGCACGGCTCTGTGGGGACACAGGCCGTTTGCACATCAGGGCTGCAGGACTGTGATAATCAGTAGTAAACTAATAAAAAACACAAATTCCATCACATTCACAAATAGCAGGAGAGGAGCCTGATGAAGGTTCTGATCGCCACACCTTCCAGTCCTGGGGACCGTGCAGAGTCCGGGGTAGGCTTGAGTAGCAGAGTCGCCGGCAGGGAGGGTGGGGGCGGCTTGGGGGGGCGCGATCCGCTCAGGGGTGCGACCTTCGGTGGTGGCAGTCTTTTAGTGCTGGCGACAATGTCGGGCTCCACGGGGAGGGGTCCGGCAAGCCCCCGGTCGGCTGCCTCAGCTCCCGCCACCCGCGTCTCCTCATGCTGGGCCTCAGAGTCTATCTGCTCCTGGACAAGTGTGCTGGTAATGTCCGGGGGTGGAGCTTTCACAGACCCGCCCCCCTCACCGAGGCCCCCTGTGATTGGCTCCCCTAAACTCCACGCCTCATCAGAGGGGGCTGCGGTGCTGGCCCCGCCTCCCTCAGCGGCGAGGAGCAGCCCCCCGCCGTCGCTCTCTTTCTGACTCTCCTCGATGATGCTGTCGATGATCTGGCCATGGAAACAGGACTTTGACCCACAGAGAAACCCCTGGTGCCTGATTTTAACATTCAGCTCCAAAAACATACAAATATACTTAAATCATTCTTTTGGAGCTAGAATTTGGTTTCAAAATGCACAGTGGGTGGGATTACTACCCTCTTTTACCTACTGACTGTTTCACCAAAATGGAGACCAAAAAGAAGACAAGGTACCGACTACCAACATAAAATAATCTCACCCACTATTGGTTCTGCCCAGCACTTCTCAGAATGCGACTACTTTAACCAATCAGCATCAAGCAACATGGATAAATACCAGAATGAGCGGCGCAGCATTGGCTGTGATTGGATGAGACAGGAAAAAGGGGCGGGACATGGGGAGGCAGACTCACCTGGATGGAGTCATGGTGGGGGGGCTCGCATGGGTCTTGCGGGGTGCCTTTCCTGCTATCCTGCAGGGTGAAAGATACCGAGTTAAGGGGTTATCACTACTGACATTCACCATGTCACCTCACAGACCCCCCACACACCAAACCTTAACACTGACCCACCCAAACACCAAATGTTCACAGTGAACCCCCGCCCTTCAAACCAGAGCTCAACACTATAAAAACACAAGCAGCCTCCATCCACTCAGAAAATGGATGCTGGTCACCATGGCAATGGCTTCCATTCGCGACAGATGCCATCAAACCCATCATGTGATTTCCTGCCCGCTTTTCCAGTTTCATAACAGCCCAGCTAACCAGCGCCCCCTACCTGCAGATGGAGGATCAGAAACTTCTCCCGAAGCTATGTGTGACTCTCAAGAAAGTTACAGGTTTATAATCATAATCAGGCAAGTTAAGGGGGGGGGGGGGTAAAACTTTTCTAAAGACTAAAGGGATAATAAATGATTTATTTAATTAACTTTCACCCACAGGTATCCCAAATGTAGTGGTCAAGCACAATTTGTTCTGGAGATTAAGGTAAAGTCCTGTGCTTCTGGTTAAACATAATATGAAATCATTCCAACAGCATGAATGAAGTTCTTGCATCAAGCTACAAGAAGACCTGCTCTTACTTTTGCTGAAGGAAGGACAAACTTCGCAGGAGACCTGGGACGCAAAAGAGATTCAAATATTATGAGATCTGAAAAGACTAAAGTACACAAAGCCAGCAACAAACGTTCACAGTACAAGTTATTTGTTGCTTATTAAACTGAACATATAGTTATGTTAGAAACGAGGAACATTTTAGCAGATAACAACCCAATAAAATATTTGCTCAACTAAGCACCACATTAAAACCAGCTCATTTACATCCTAAGTCATACAGATCATCTCAAAATAATTTTTTATAAAAAAATGGCGTTTAAATGACAACAGAACGCCCGTGTAGACGTTTACGCGATGCCGCAGCACAATATTAATTTTAAACGATAAAGATATAGTTATCCATATAAATGTTATAAAATCAAAGGCCGTCTGTCTTCTACATCTGTGCTTCAATAATTAATCTCCCAAATCTGTAGAAATGAAACAATAACTCTTTCTGCGCATGTCGCAATTAGTGAAATAGACGCTTTACTTGCATTATTATTATTATTATTATTATTATTATTTTTATTATTATTATTTTATTTTTTTTTTTTCATTAATTGCTATCCTGCATTTGCGATTTAGACTTAAGTGTACACCGCTGGGGTGGTGGAAATTTATCTCTCTGCAATATTATTACACATATATTGCATATAATGTAGCAACTCCTCGGGAAAAATACTTACATGTTAGGAGAGGTACCAGCACTGACGTCCTCCGCAGCATCGTAGTACTCCTCCGTATCACTGCTGTCCGACGCCATTACCGATCGGATCATGCAAAAGCCTCCGGACAGATGTGATATGACACCCCCGTGCGTGCAGCGAAGGCCGGTGCGATTCACAGGACGCGGCTACCTCCACAGGGAGCAGGACCGGGGGGTGGAGCCGCAGCTCCTCGGCCGGGAGGGCGTGTGGAAGCGGGCCACAGAGAGAAAAGAACGGAGGCTAGACCTGATGAAAGTGCGCGTATGCGTGTGTAGGGAGGGGAATACGTTTTTCTGGGAAGTCTCGCGAGATTGCTAGTGCAGCTAGTAAAGTGTCCGTAGGATGAAGTCTAAATGAACAACTATAAAGAAGTGCTGTTATTTTTATTATGAATCAGTTCGAGGTTACTTATGCCTGCTTTGTCGGTGACTGTACGTTTGATTGATTATGTAGACTCTGAAATGTCCGTAGAGTTTGTACTTGGGGTGTGAGTCAGAGTGCGAATTACCCCTCCATAATTGGGGGGTATTGCCTTCATAAAACTTCTATGACCATTACGGTCCGCTACCGTATCAATACGAATAGTCGTGCCATAATCAATGTTAAGAGTGCAAGATGCGCTAGGGGTGTTTACTAACATGTATGCAACACACGGTCATGGTCTGAACATGCAACAAAATGAGAATCAGTACAGAAGATCTCGTTATCCTTATCCCTATCCAAAAGAATTTGGTTTCGATTACTCCCAGATATTATCCTAGAAGTAGTATACTAGTAAAAGTAATAAGCCTATGCATTTACAAACAGCCTGGTCTGGTCCAGCAGTCTGGTGTTATTCCTGCCCTCTCAGTTCCCCCAGCTCCAACAGCCTTCAGAAATAAATATTTGCCTATTAGTCTAATATCTGTTTTTATGATACAGTAGATCTTAAAGTACAGCCTAATTTCTAACTCACTTCTTGGTCCTGCACACTGTCCTGATCCTGCCATCTCCCTGCTGCCTGCGCAGTCCTGCACACTGTCCTGATCCTGCCATCTCCCTGCTCATTGTCCTGATCCTGCCATCTCCCTGCTCATTGTCCTGATCCTGCCATCTCCCTGCTGCCTGCGCAGTCCTGCACACTGTCCTGATCCTGCCATCTGCCTGTGCGTTGTCCTCATCCTGCCATCTCCCTGCTGCCTGTTTACTGTCCTACACACTATCCTCATCCTGGCATCTCCCAACTTCAGTGCCTCTCCTGCCTTCTGCTGACCACCATTTTCCTTCATACACATTAAGTTTGCAAAACTGTGCCTATACTTTTAGTGTAATGTTCTGTAGCTACTTACTCTTCTTTTACTACCAAAACGTGTCTGATGTCTCCATATTTCCTTTTCCTCATAGTGTGTCTGTGAATAAAATCTAATCTATATTTAACAAAAATGTCTATAAATATGAATGCAGAAATGTGGAATGCAGAATCAACACTACTAACATTCAAATAATACGGCTTATTACTTGCTATTTTTTTTACGTTGCCCTTTTAGGTTTCACTTATAGTTATGTTTTTTCAGAGCATAACGTTAGACCTTCTTATGCGTTAACAGCCTTATAACAAACCACACAGGCTAAGTGGCGAATTAATTTCAGAATGGCACAATTTATTCGTGATAAAATGAGAATGAAAACATAGGGAGTTATCCTAGGAAAATGACCATAGTCGATTTTACTTCACCAAATAAGCCTGGTTTAAATAGAGAACTTAGCTTATCTTGCTAGTTAACGTAACTAAAGTTGACTGTACCAGTGTTCTGTCGAGTTGAGCTACTTTGTCGAGGTAAGTTAGGGCTATCGATTAGCACTACGGTAGCGTACCACGACAAAGTAGCTCAACTCGACAGAACAGGCTAATTCAACTTATAAAGACGTCAGCTTGTATTAGTAGATGAATCACTTAAACGAATAAATGAAGGTTGTAAAATAACACACTTTCAACAGGCTAGACTTCTGCTGGCTACTTACATTACAACGCACGACAAACAGAACCATGACAGAAACACAATGAACAGGTCACTCAATGAAAATGAATGACGCAACCGACTGGCTGCTTCTAGCGCCGAGGTGGTTAAAATGGTACGGTCCACATCTTTTTTTTTACAACAAAAGAAAAATGTTAAGACCCCTCCCCCCAAACTGCTATTTTTGTCTCTTTGGAGGGGTCTGGATCTTGATCGGGGGGTTCAGTACCCCCTGTAATTCGAACCATGGTGTGAGTGTGCGATCCTGTCCAGTTTTTCCCTAGTCGTATCCGGCGAATTTTCTGGTCAAATTCCCGTTGTGAATAAGCAGTTAGGAATAATGAGTGCGGAGGGTGTAGCACAGGACCATGGTATGGGACGGGCCTTCTTCACAGAATAATTTAATGATGTGTTATTTCGAAGATTAGAAATCAGCTCAGTTATGCAGCTAATTATGCAGGTTTACATCTCCTTGAACAACAGCCCACTGGGACCATGACTGAGGAAGCCTGCAGTACAGTAGACAAAAATCAACTCTCACAACTTCTCACAAGTCAAGTTTGAGCCTTTCTGTCATTATTGCTGTTAAGTCACAAGTCATCAAATGTGTCACTCGAGTCCAAGTCGAGTTGTGAGGTCTTGTAGCTTGACTCCCTATCTATGTCAGTTTTTTTACCTTCAATGGTCAAAACTTGCTGCAGCAAAAATCCGCCACAGTAAGTCATAGGTTACGTTCTTCATAGGCAAAGATAGGTTGAAAAGATGTGTCCACTCATGGTTGTCCTGGCGGAGTTTCCACATCTGCGTATGTGCAGGGAGGGATGCATCTTTCCAGCAAAATGTCTCAGGAGACCTTCCATTCAGTCAAATGAAAATGCAGACAGAAGAGAATTAATATACACTGAAATGATAAAAATTTTAATGTTATGGTATTCAGATGAGGACTATAACCTCAGGTCTACTCAAGTTATAGAGTCCAAGTCGGGTGCAAGTCTTTCTATCAGCCGAGTTGAGTCAGAAGTCATCAGATCTGTGATTTGAGTCAATGTTGACTCATAAATCAGTGACTTGAGTGCCCACCTCTGCATTTTACATCCTCACCCTGCATTTTGGCGCCCCCTGGTGGCCAGCTGACCAAATCCCACCCTCGAGCCCATAAAGTTTTGCTGAAAGTACTGCATGTTCACGACCCAGAGAGTAAGATATGTTCTGTAGCTTGTTTCTACTCCACAAAGTTTCATTGACGCAACAAGAGCCCCCGCCGCGACGTGGGAGGACGTAACAGGCTGCGGACATACACAATGACTCATACCGCCAGTGTGTGCTGGCTCCGCTAATTAGGCTAATGATGCCGGGCGTGAATGGGACCGCCACTGGGCCCCTTTCAGCCCCAGACCCCCCGTCCCTAATCCACACGCTCCTCAACATTGATCTCCAAACATGGAGGCGGGAGTCAGAGGCCTGCTGTTTCGAGCGGCCTGCCTCCCACTCTTGCTAGACGCTTCCACGTATTTCCGTGTGTTTTTGCACATGCATCCTGTGCCGCTTCCTGAACGTGACCAGCCAGCTGCCCAGAACTGGGGAGTGAATCTCCAGGGCCAACGCTCAAGAATGCAGTTCTGCCACCAGGGGTCACCCTTTATAACCTCCAGTGGGGTCCTGCTGGACCGGACCACAGCCACGACTGCCGCAGTGACCCCTCTTCCCAGAGCACAGCTCACCGTTCCGCTGATTCTTCCTCTCTCTCTCCTTTGAGGATGGTATCTTCACCTGCTTCTGGTCCCATGTCTCCCTGGACATTGTACCTGCTCATCCTTCTGCTGTCTGTGGCCAGTCTGGTCAAATCGAGGCCCCCACCCCTCAGCTCAGAGAAGCAGGTAGGCTTGTCGGTTCCAGATGTTTCAAACTACATATGGGACATACTGTAGGCGTCTGCTTATTTTTTGAATGTTTACATGTTACAAACTACAAAATTCATGTATAATAAAAAATAAATAAATAAGATAAGACTGTTCTTATGTAAGTAAACATCCTTGTTTTACTTTTATGTTGATTCATCTACAGATTGTCGAACCAATTAATTAATTAACTGATTGACATGAACAGTTCATGTGAAACGTATGTATCTGACTACGTGAAAACGCAATATAAAATGCTCACTTAGCTCAGGCAGGTCTTTTTTACAGAATTATAATGGAGGACAATGGAATGTCACAATTCACTCATACACAATTTTTCTTGCATAGTTTTTTTAGACAGTATTGTAAGATATGTTCTTACATGTAACCCTTTCATATGCGGTATATATAAATGCATATATTGTCCTCTAACTACTACCATTCATTATACAATCATATTAAATGTTATTTAAAGTGTCACATACGGCTCAACGTGTTGTATTTTTTTAGCTATATAGTAAATCAGAGCATATTAGCAGTTGCACATGGGTGTCTCATGGAGAGTGGGCTGGAATGTACTAACCTTAACCCAACTACCAGATTCCCTTTGGGGACAATTAAAATGTTCCTGGGGTTCTTTGCCCCTCCTTCTTTGTCCCTCTGAGACACCCTCTCCGTGTTTCCCATCTCGTTTGAAGATCACAGACGGCCTTTTTGGCACAAGAGGAGGCTCCCTTCCCCGGAACCATCTGGATCCATGTGGGGGTTGCAAAGACCTCACGCCTCCTGCGTGGCGGGGTGGGCAAGGGACACACGCGGAGTCCGGAATCGAGCCCCGAAACGCCCCACCCGGCCTCCTCCTCGATTTCATGGGTCGCCAGAGGAAGTTTAAGGGCCGTACCCGGAAGAGTGGCCAGATGGGGGGGGGCATGCCTGGGCCTCAATCCAGGCAGGCTGCTGACAGGTGTCTCAGGTAGGCGGGACACACTCTCAAGCAGCTCACTTTCACACTCTCGCACACTTTCGTACACTCACTCACTCTCACTCACACACTCTCACTCACTTTGCTTATTTTCTTTACTGTTTCCGTTTTAAGTCAGAATTAGCAAAACTCTCACCATTTTTTGCCCCTTAGTCTCAGAACGATCTAAATAATTGGCTGAAGTTGTATCTGCAAGCCTTTCATCTATATTTAAACATTTTCATATTTTTTCCACATTACAGTTTTTTTCTGAACTGCTAAAACACATTGCTTAATTATTTTCTCTTCTCTTTTTTCAAAACACTAAACACAAACCCTAAAATTCAAGCTACACTCACAAAACTTCAGACTTGTTTTGCAAAATCAAACAGTTGACTCAGAACTTTAGCTTTACTTAAAATCAAGCACTACTGTCAGAAAACACAGAAAACTTACAGGGAATGTGTAAACACTACTCACCTCATAAATAAATGCAAAACACTCTGTGATAACAGGAAATAAAGCATTATTTAGGATATTCCCGTACTTATAAAAGCTTATTTACATTTAAACAACAAAACCTGCTAAGAAAATTAAATTGCACTATATGATTTTACATATTTTGTTACAGCGAAGTAAATCATTCATTTTGCCACAGCAGAACGTCACAGCACTGCATCCACATCACATGCAATGTTCTGCTTTGCAAGGCATCATGGGAATAATCCTTTGGCATACCGAAACCAGCCTTGGCAAGATTCTGCTCCTGCATCCTCACATGCTGCATCCATCGCTTTGATTAAATTTTCCTCTCTGTAGGGGTCTCAGTCATGTACCATCCAGTGGCATGCTGGGAAAAATTCCTCAATATAGATTAAACAGGGAGAGTATGGTAGAAGACAAACCTTTCATGAAATGCTGGTTACTGTGAAGCAGTGACACATTCATGGGCCCTGGTGAAAACTCACAGCATCCCAAATAGTAACATAAGCGAGATACTCTGTCTGCTCGTGACCTCTCTATACAAGCAGCACATACACCATCCAGGAACGTTAGCAAAAGATTAATGTACTATGGTTCAACAGCAACATGCCACTGAACATCCCAACAGCTGCTGATAGCAGCCCATATGGTCACATTTCCACTGTGCTGGCTAGACACTCCTATCATGGCATGTGAGCCAGATATGTTGTGACCTTTCCTTTTATTTTTTCCCAGAATCCCACTTCATCCATGAAAATATAGCCACGAGGCCTTACCATTGAGTCAAGTTCAAAAATTCTCTATTCACAGTGAAAATAGGTCACACTCAGTTCTGTAAATGACATCGTATGATGTCTTTATGCATGTATATATGTGTTGCTTCACATACAGCACAGTACACATCCTAGCGCTGTTTACTATAAAAGTTTACATATTTGCATATATTGATATTGTTGCTCATTCACTCTTTCACTTTTGTACAAACGGTACCCTATTTTCACCCTTATCTAGTTGTGTTGCAGGACACAGACAGCTCTTGATAGAGTTACACTCTTTGTATCTCAAAAATGCATGTTGTCTTTAATAATCCACTGTTGTATTTCACAGTTGAGTTGCATTATTTTGATGGACCATCTCAACTATACGTGTCTCCTGTTGTTCATGTGTCTTTCAGTTCTACAAAAAGACCATTCTGATAGAAGTATTCAAGCTGTATTGGAAATGTTCTCTATTTTACAATAACAGATATGTACCATCAGGAAATGCTTCTTCACTGTCCCCTTTCTAGAGATTGGTGATTTACTGAGACTGAAATCATCATGTAACTTTCAAAGGCAAAAAGACATTTCCCCCCTTTTTCTTCTCTGAAGTTCTTGACTATGGAGGCCACTGACAACCTGCTGAAATTTGGTTGCACATGTTGTCCTGCTTCCCTCACAAACATGCCCTGGAGCAGAACATGTGAAGATGTTTAGAGCTTTAAGATTCAGATCTGCAAATTGTGTCTAAGCGGATGAACAGTGTTTAAAGTTTTGCCGACTGTGGGATTGATTCGATGGAGGCGTTTTGGTAGGTGACAGTTTAATTTTTAAGATGGAGTGTTTTAGCAGTTCAGAAAAACAGTAGAAATCTCGTGTGCAATGAGGTCGGGAATCTTGGGGAGTTCTTACCTGAAAAAATGAAACGTAAATTAAATAAAAAGGATTGAATGGGGGGTGAGGTTAAGCTTAGTTGGCATTAACCTTGGCCTTCTCTGTCCACATTCCAGTTCACCGACAAAGCAGACTGTTGATTTTCACTCATACCCATGACTACCAGCTGAGGACCCCTGTGTGTTTACGTCACAGGTGATGCTGCCTCTCCTCAGCATCAGGACCCCCCAACGAGCAGAAGAAGACCTGCTGACCAATCCTTCTCTAAAATGCCCTCTACAGCGCCCCCTAGGTCTCTTCTTATGTTACAAACACAGCCTAGTTGCTATGTTTGTTATTCATCATTCTTAATTGTCTTAATGAAGTGTATGGTTATTATGGAATCTCACCCCCGCCTTTATGGGCCTTTCGTATTTACGATCCATAGTCCATCTGACATCCATTAACCTCATTTTATGTGATTTTATGGTCTGTGGTGACTGTGTCCCTGATAAACGCCTGTATGGAGTTCAGCACTGACACGCGTCCTGTGTGCCTTTATCAGAAACTTACAGTGTGCTTTAGCAAAATATTTATTCTTGTATATTGACCCTAATGTGACATAAATCAGTTTAAATTGCATTCAGCTTAATATCACTGAGCATCAGTTACCAGTTAACTATCAAAACTAAGGGCTATAAATTTCAAGAATCCTGGGTCATATCCAGAAGATTTTATCGATTTATAAAACACACACACTACAGATATTACTCCTGCATTTCATAATTAATACAATAAAACTATGTAAATAATGTAATTATGACTTAGCTGCTTATCAGTCACTCTAATAACTTCCAAATGTCCGCATTATGCAGTTGGTTAATCATTTTAAATATTTTAAGCAGACTTTAAAAAAATCTAAATCTAAATCTAAAATCTAAATCTAAATCATATGTCTTTTGTTCACTACACTACTCTGATCTAGGTTGTGATATTGCATTTTATTTTCTAAAATGACCAAACTATAGAGTTTAGCTTCAGGGTAATTATAATTTAGTTATTACCAGACACTTTTATCTAAAATGACGCAGAATTCAGAGTGCACAGTTATAGGCTTTGCTCAAGGTGCAAATGGTGAAAGCGTTATACGCATCCGGGGAACAACCCACCAAAACCCAACGACTCTGGTGGGACTCGAACCCACAACCTTTGAATGACCTCACCCAGTCAAAGTCTAGAAGTCCAACGCGCTATCCATTGCGCCACAGAGCCTGCACGCACATGTCTCACTGTCGGCATTCATACCACCCGCGCAGCCCAGTCGTCATCTTCACTACATGGGGATTGTCAGATTACACCAAGCCACTATCACCATGCCGGGGTGGGGGGTACTTTTGGCGTTAATACCCTGTGGGTTCAATTTTTTCTTTGTGTAAAACACAGCCAGTTAATTACAGCTGCATTACCTGAACTGCGGGATATCGTCTATTTCTCAGAAAGCCTGACTAACATTCAAATATTATTCATACGGTACAATATGTTACATTTAAATCATCCTGTACAGACACCGCCGAGTCCCGAAAGGAGTCCTCCCCCGATTAAAGACACTCGTGTAAATAAGACCCGTGAATATGAGCGTTCCTTTATAGACACCGACAGCTCGGGTTCGGCAAGGATCCTTAATACACCCGTGAAAAGATCCTGATAAACCCCCTAATAAAAACACGTCCATATGGTTATACACACACCGCCAGCTTTTAATACCCTGATCCGGCACAAGATCCCTCCCCCGGGTAAAGAGACCAGAGTAAATAAGACTCCTGACAAAGGACATCCCTCTACATCCGGGGAGCTGCGGAGCCGCGGCGGTAGCAGAGCGGCGTGAGCGGTTTGCTGGTGAAAATAAACTCGTATAAAATATAAAGAGCTAAGGCCGGACTGATAACCGGACGGGTTTGTGCAGGTAAACCGTCTATCCGGCTTCCCTTTCGGGCCCCATACGCTCTTCGGAGCTGCAGTACGGCCATACGGGCGAGCAGGCCGCAGCCGCCGGGACTTGCCCACAGAGGCAGCCGCCATGTGCAGCTCCAGTGCCGTTGGCCGTGAGGACGGGGCTCCGCTGGGCACCATGTGCGGATCGGGAAGCATCGCCGGGTTTATCTCGCTCCCACTAATGCACGTTTCTGAGAAAAAGAACATATATGTATATTCGTAATTTGAAATAACGGTAACTTTTCCCTGTCTCTTCTGATGGGAAATGAATGAAACCGGATCCCATTTACAAATGTGTCGTTACTACTGATACTTTTATTCAGAATGAACCGTTAAGGGCTTAGACCAAGTTCTGGTCCGCCAGAAAGACCGGATTAACGGGTTAACCGGGTCTTAGAAGGTTTCGTAGAGGAAACCGGCTGCTGCTTCTTCTGTGGCTCCGTTGTTCGCAGGGTAAGCGATGGGAGACAGTGACGATGAGTATGACCGGCGAAGGAGAGACAAGTTCCGCCGGGAGAGGAGCGATTATGACCGGTCAAGAGAGAGGGAGGACCGGCGGAGGGACGAGTGGAGTGACAGGTAAGGGAGAGGGAATAAGAGGAGACGGCGGTGGGCGGGATGGATAAGACAGGGGTGTGAGACATGCTGTGCTTTTTGTTTTATGAGGTGTTGAGAGAGTTTGAGGGGTACGGGGGTGCAGACGGGGATCGGCATGGTACTGAGAGTGGTAATCGGGTTTTAAGGGGCTGTTCTGTGTTTCCGGGTGCTGGCGGCCTTCTGCCAGGGAGTGGGACCGGGGCCGGGAGCGGCGTAGCCGGGCGGAGTACCGGGACTATGAGCGGGGGCGCCGTGAGCGCTTCTCTCCGCCCCGGCACGACATGAGCCCACAGCAGAAGCGCATGCGCAGGGACTGGTGAGTAACGCCCCCACATTTCCACATCCTCTCCCCACTCTTTACCCTGTAATGTTGAGCCCTGCTCCTTTTCGCCCCCTGCAGGGACGACCATGGTGGTGACCCCTACCACGGCGGCTACGACCTGCCATATGGAGGCGGCAGCGGCGGGCCCAGCTATGCCCCCCCGCAGCCCTGGGGCCCCCCCGACATGCACATGATGCAGCAGCACCATGGGATCCCCATCCAGGCCCGGTGAGCGGGGGGCAGTTGTTGCCATATAGACGCGGTCGAGTTTATTCAAACCGTGGTCTTGATCACCGAGCGGAGTGATAACTGAGTTTTTGCTTAGATGTTTGAGTATCATCACCCCCCCCACAATCTTCTCAGGCTGGGAAACATCCATGATGTGGAGCTGGCCCCCCCCCCACCAGTGATGAAGAGCTTCAAGGAGTTCCTGCTATCCCTGGATGACTCTGTGGACGAAACGGAGGCCGTCAAGCGATACAACGAGTACAAGATGGACTTCAGGAGGCAGCAGATGCAGGATTTCTTCTTGGCCCACAAAGACGAGGAGTGGTACGGTCCAGCGGGTCGGCCCAAGCTGTGTATGATGGGGTGGGCTGTACCATCAGGGTCGCGGGGGGTTCCGTGCAGAGTAAGATGATGTCACTGAGATGGCTGAGTTGTCGGAGATGTTTCTAGTTGTAGTGTGACGTCCGCGTTTGGTCGGGTGTGATGTTTTAGGGAAAGCCTGGCTACTTCACCCTATTAAAATTGACTTAAGGAGACAAAGTTCCGTGACCTTGTGCGTTTGACTGAATTTCAGAATTTCAGAGTAAACGACTGGGATGTACTAGTCCTGTGTGAGAAGATGATCCTAGGAAGTGGTTAGCTTTGGTCCGCCTGTATGTAGCGTGAATGATCTTCCTGCTATTTGGCTCTAATGTTGTGAAGGTAAAAAGATATGTCGTGAATCCTACTTACCTGGGGCCGGTTTCACAAAGCAGGACTTCTTGCTTAGCTGGATAACTTGTTGGATTTAAGGTAGTCTGAGCTAAATGCACTTCCTGAAGTAGCCTGGGCTGATGATCTCCATAAAAGGGTTTTCTGAGGAACACGGGGCACCAGACTTATTAGGTTGGCAGGCTATGTTCGTAATGAGCCCGTGTGCGTGTGTGCATGTATGTGCGATCGCGGCAGGCCTGCACTCTGATATCACTCATTCACTGTCCGTGTTATTTCTCATGCACTGTTCCCCACAGGTTACCCGGATCAGTGTGTTTTATTTGCCTTTGTTTTTACAATTTTTTTATTTTTTTTTTTTTTTACAATTAACAGAGCAGTCGCTCCCTCTATTCCTCCCCTCCTCCTCTACAAGGTACGGGAAGACGTGGACCCGCACAAGGACGACCGTCGCAGGAGTCTGTTAGACAGTCAGGGTCCACACTGCGCACAATGCAGTGACTTTAGACACACAGTCCAGGGCTCCTAGGCAGACAGGCTCAATGGCGCCCCCCTGTGGTGCGTGTGGGGCATCCAAACAGACAAACAGCCGCCTTAGTCCGCTGCTTTTTTTCTCTCCCTTTTCTTTTACAAACAAAAAACATTTTTAGTTTTTTTTTTTTTTTTTTTTTTTTGGACCGAGTCAAATGCAAAAGCAAAACGTCCCTAAAAGCATTTAAGAGCACAAACAATCAGGGCTGCAGTGGAGTGACCTTGTGTGCCAGAAGAGACCCTCTGAGTATATTTGTGTTGTTAAACATTGGAAAAAAAGGTAAATTTAGTCCACGACACAGACCCGTACGTGTGTTTTTAGTTTTGTTAATACACCTGTGAACTGTGTTACAGTTGGTTTCTGTGAAATGACTGCTGCCTCCGCAGCTGGTGAGTGATTGAGTGCTAATTAGTGTGTTAAAGGCGAAGGTCGCGCTGCAGGTTCTGTGCCTGCTTCTGCAGTATGAAAGGTAGAGCTCTCTCCCTACCAGAAGGCCGGCCGAGTGCAGAGCCGCCGTCAATGTGCCTGTACAGTCATGAAGCCACACTCTCGGTGGGGGAATCCCCCTGGGCGGGGGGTCGGGAGCAGGAGGATGGGGTGTGGAGGGACGCCAGCCGCCTGAATCCCCTTTTCTGCCAGCACGTGGTTAAAAATGTGGTGATATTTTAAACAACATGCTGGGGACAGGAGAGCAGAAGAGGGGAAACGGATCTATAAACGGCAACAGTGTGGTTTGGGAAGAGGGATCGCTCTCCAGGTGGGATGTTCATGACTGTACAAGCAGATTACTGCTGAGGGGTGGGGTAGCAGGGGTCCATTAATAAAGAATCTCAGCTAAGGAGCACCAGCATGTGGCCGAGGGCTCAGCCTTAATTAGCGACTGTCTGAGTGCTGCCTGTTTGGGGCCCGGTCCAACTCTTTTAATTTAACAGGGGGTTGTGTGTTTGAGACCTGGTCTTCCAGTCGCTTCGTGAAGCTCCCCTGACTGCCTCTTCTTTCACTGCAACTCCCCCACCCCCCCCCCCCACCATCTGGGTGTCCATGCAGGTTCCGCTCTAAGTACCACCCGGACGAGGCAGGCCGCCGCAAGGCGGATGCCCACAACGCCCTACAGAATCGTCTGAACGTCTTCATGTACCTGCTGGAGGGAGGCTGGTTCGACAGCGTCTCCCTGGACATCGAGCGCGCCCCCACCATCATCAAGATCCTGGATGCTGGTGTGGGAAGCCGGTCCATGATCACATGGCGCCAGTTGCATTTCTAGAAACATAATGATAAAAGTGGGCGACTGTTTACAATGGGCCATGTGCTCACTTAGCAACTTAGTTGAGGACATGAACTTGATGTATGTTAGTTGCAACACCAGCTAACCTTTGGGATAGTTAACTAACACTAGTTAAATATATTTGAAAGTTTTTGAGAAAATAGCTTCGTTTAGGGAAATCATAGGCCACTTGGGGATGCTCATGCATCTCCCTCTTCTTCCTCAGGGGTGATAAAGATGGAGGGAGGCAGTGACAATGACCTGCGTATCCTGGAGCAGCCCACAGAGGAGGAAGAGGAGCGGGAGAGGGCGGCCGCAGGCGGCCCAGGGGCGGAGGCTCTGAAGAGGGAGGAGCCCAAGGCGGGGAATGTGGACCGCAAGCTGGCGGGGGACAAGGAAGACAAGGAGAAGGTTGGAGTGGCCTTGGAGGATGGAGGCGGATTCACTGCAATGGCATTAGAGAGACGGCATGAGATGGGTGTTTCTGTCCAATTAAAAAACGGGAATCTCTGCCTCTCTCTCAGGGCGAGGGCGGGGCAGGAGGCACCGAGGAAAAGCAGAAAGGCGTAGGGGGAGCCGGAGGGGGCGGGGCTGAGGAGGACAAGGTGGAGGCAGCGCCAGGGAAAGAGGAGCCTTCGGAGCCTAAGAAGGTGAGCGGTTCTGCAGACCGCACTGGTGTGAGGCCTCTTCAGGGTGGTGGCTTGGTTATTGGTCAGTGTGGTCATGCTGCCCCCGCCCCCCCCCCAGCTGAGTAAGAAGAGGAAGAGAAAGCGCAGCGGTGACAGCGAGGACGAGGCCAGTGCCTCCGACAGCGAGTCTGACTCTGACTCGGACTCCATCTCCCGCTCCTCCGGGAAACCGGCCGAGCGGGAGGAAGGCGAGGACAAAGAGGAAGAGGAGGATGAGGAGGAGGAGGAAGGCGAAGGTAAGGACGGGTTACGGGTCGCGCGTCGCACATTCGTAAGATCTGCCTCCACCTGAACATGGGCGCGCCTCCGCAGCGAACGCAAAGGAGCGCAAGGAGCAGCAGCTGAAGGAGAGAGAGCGAGTGGAGACGACGGCCAAGGAGGAGGTGCAGGTGCGGCCGCGGCCGCTGCACAAGACCTGCTCCCTCTTCATGAGGAGCATCGCGCCAAGCATCTCCAAGGCAGAAATTGTTGCGGTGAGGGTCATGGCTCCTTACGGGGGGTTGGGGTGCGGGGGAGGGGTCACTTACGCTGACGGTGCCCGTCTCACTCAAACCCACAGCTCTGCCGGCGGTACCCGGGATTCATGCGGGTAGCGTTATCAGAGCCCCAGCCGGAGCGCAGGTCGGTCTCCACGGCAACACGCCGACGCATGTTCGCTACGCTCAACGCGTTTGCGACTTCGTTGAATGCGGTGAACTCTGGGGAGTGCAGTGTGGAGGTCTCACGCTCGTATGTGTCTGCCAGGTTTTTCCGCCGCTGCTGGGTGACGTTCGACCGCAGCGTGAACATCAAGGAGATCTGCTGGAACCTGCAGAATATCCGCGTGAGTGTTTCCTAAATGCCAGTCGGCCGTGGTCGGTGACACAGCTGCCCTGTGATGGCAGCGTGGCTTGCTTGTGCCCTCTGGCGACCGGTGAGGGCTTTTGCCCAGCGTTCCGCCGGCTGGCGGCTCCGTATTTACCCCGAGCCGCCTGTCCGTCACAGCTGCGGGACTGCGAGCTGGCTCCGGGGGTCAACCGCGATCTGGCGCGTAGGGTCCGCAACATCAACGGCATCACCCAGCACCGGCAGGTTCTCCGTAACGACATTAAGCTGTCGGCCAGGCTGATCCACACGCTGGACGAGAGGGAGAGGCTGTGGGGGCCCAGGCAAAGGGCCGATGCACAAGGCCTGGAGGTATGGTGCTGCTGTGACCCAGGCTCCCCAGTAGGTGGCAGCAGTGAGCACATGCTGCGTTTTGTATGAAACACCCCTGAGGTCATGGGGGGCGGGGCGGGGCTACCCCACCACCTCTCTTGTCAAATTGTTTGCTCCACCCCCAGCTCCCGGCCCAGAACCCCATCCTGAAGAACATCACAGACTATCTGATCGAGGAGGTGAGCGCGGAGGAGGAGGAACTGCTGGGGGGCGCTGGGGGAGGCGAACCCGAGGAGGGCAGCAAGGAGGGACACCCGGCGGAGATCACCGTGGAGCGAGACGAAAAGTTGGTGAAGGTGTGTGGCGCATAGGCTCCGCCCACAGTGGGTGGGATTACTGCACATTGGCAGCTACCAGTTGGCCTAACGCCCCTGGGATTTTGGGTTGCCAGGTGCTGGACCGCTTGTTGCTGTACCTACGCATCGTCCACTCCATCGACTACTACAATTCCTGCGAGTACCCCAACGAGGACGAGATGCCCAACCGTTGCGGCATAGTGCATGTGCGAGGCCCCATCCCGCCCAATCGCATTACCCACGGAGAAGGTAGCCCCTCCCCCTTTGAGCCCAGGCCTAGCTCCATGTTTGCGTGCTATTTCTCTGCATGGGACCAGTTGGGAGGTTTCTTTGACTCACTGAATTTGTTACCTGTGGCTCTGTTATCGTTATTTCTTCGGTCCTGAGAAATAATGAGTATTTACCATCATATTATCGGAATTATAATGATCTGGTTGTGCATTTTCAGCCAGAGTGTGTCCTGGCTTGCACTTCAGGGTCATGTGCCTCTGGTTGTATCTGCTTAATACTCTGGCCCAATATACACACCCCCCTCTATCATCCATGCTCGGTCCTGTCCTATTCTTCACCTTGCCAGTGACTAAACTCTGGGGTTCATTTCTGGGGTGCTCCGCGCTCCTGTCTTCCGTCCTCAGTGGCCGAGTGGCAGAAGACCTTCGAGGAGAAGCTCACGCCTCTGTTCAGCGTGAGGGAGACACTATCGGAGGAAGAGGCCTCGAAGATGGGCCGCAAGGACCCTGAACAGGAAGTGGAGAAATTTGTGTCGGCTAATACCCAGGAGCTGGGCAAGGACAAGTGGCTCTGTCCGCTCAGTGGGAAGAAGTTCAAGGTAGGTGGGGTCCAGCGCGGAGTTGGGTGAGGCCTGCAGGTCACTGGCTCTGAGGAGCAGTGTGAGGATGTATCTAAGCCCCTTCATGGGTCAGTTTGTGGGGCCCCAGGTTCCTTCAAGGATGCCTCTCTTCTGCATATGTAATGCAGCAGTACATTTTAAGAGAGCCCTCTGTGGCGTTTTAACCTGTTCCTCACGGCGTCGCCACCCAGGGCCCAGAGTTTGTCCGCAAACACATCTTGAACAAGCATGGCGACAAGATCGAGGAGGTGAAGAAGGAAGTCGTCTTCTTCAACAACTTCCTCATGGACGCCAAGAGGCCCTCCCTCCCTGAAATGAAGCCCGTGCCTCCCCCCGGCCCGGGCCAAGGTGAGAGATACTCCTTGTTGTCATCGGGATAGATCCACCCTCAGTTACTGTAGAAGCAAAGCTTGGAGCGAAACTCTGTTGAATTGGGCTTGGATTTGGTTGAGCTCACCCTTATGTAGCACATGGGGGCAGAGTTGTCCAAAGCAGGGTGTTCCATTTATACTTAAGCCATAGTCGCTGGTTCCTCTGTACAGTTCACAGCACTTCCTGGTCCTACAGCAAGCTTCGCTCCCCTTATCAATAGTGCTGTTCCCTACATGACAGTCATGCCCCCCCCCCTACAGGAGTGCTCTCCCCTGGGCTGCCGTTCCCTCCACAAGCACCTCAGGGTCTCATTGGCTTTGGTCAGCCACGCCCCCCCGTCCTGGGATATGGAGGTGAGGCAGTTTATCTGCGATTTCATTGTTCTCCATCTTTCATGCTGCTGCATGCTGATATTTCATTATCCTCCGCCACAAACTTTACCAGGTGGCCCTCCTTACCCACCCAACCAGTATGGAGGGGGCCGGGGTAACTATGACAACTTCCGCGGGCAGGGAGGCTACCCTGGGAAGCCTCGTAACCGGTACGACTGTTAAACTCCGTGCTTCAGCCCCCTCTAGTGGGCTATCCGAGGAAAACGTGCAGACTGTCTGCTTGTGGCTCCTTTGAGGGAATGATCTCCCATTCTCACTATCGCCCCCTATCTTCCAGAATGATTCGAGGAGATCCACGCAACATCATTGAATACCGCGACCTGGATGCTCCTGAGGACGTCGACTTCTTTTAGAAACCACCGTTTTATTGTTTATTTTAATATATTTTCTATTTCTTTCTGCACGTGGCAGTGACCGTCTTGATAAAAAGAATGTTAGAGACGTTAATTCAGCGTTGTGTGTCAGTGACCTTGACAGAATGCACATTGTGTTGGAGATCGGGCTTGTGCTGTATGTTCTCCCTTCCCCTTTACTACCACAATAAAATATCGTCCCTCACAATGTATGTCTGAGTCACTAAATCATGGCTGTGATTTCGTTTGAACATCCAGTGCCACATTGCAGGTCCGCGGGGAGTTTGAAGAACGTTTTCAGTGGCCGGGAAGCTGATTACTGTATCGGACTATTATTAAACGTTGCTCTGGTAGAAAAACTTAAAGATGACAGTCTTCATTAATCAGCCGTCTTACGTCGTAATATTTGCCCTATGAATGTTTCCGTACAGCGGAAGCTCGCGTGCCTCAATGATATTACGTTGACGTGGCTCGGATATCCGCCCCCAGGTTATTTTAGTTTTTATTATTTTTAGATATTTTGCTGCCGTATAACAGCCCATGTCCAGACTACAAGCCTTCGGCGTCCTCTTCCTGAAACGTGGCAATAAAGACCCGACTCTCCCCTTCAAAACGTGCCGAACCCGGTCCGAAATCGGAAGCGCCGGTGGAGCACCGGTCCGGTCCTTTATATGCGGTGTTCTTCCTCATTTTTGGGAGGGACTCGGTTCCCCCCGTTGGCTTTAAGGGAGATTAAGGATTTCTTTTGGGGCGTTGACGGAATGAAAGCGCAGTTTCTCCTCATGCTTAGCGGGATGGCGATGCGCCGCAGACGGGACGGTAACAGCGGAATTCCGGGCCACGGGGCGGTGGCGCTGCTCCTGCTAGTTATTTGCGCAGTTTCCCGCTGCACAGATGCCCAGGAGCAGAGTGCCCCATCGCCAGGTGCGCGTCCCCGCCTTTCCGTGTCCTTTCCCAGAACATATAATTAACACGCACGTGAACGTTTACAGCGTTTGGTATAATACATGATGTTAGTAACTTTTACGGTTGGTATTAGGCTACTTGTCGCTATCTAAGTGTTGAACACTGTACAGTATATAGATTTACAGGCCTTAAATCCACGCTGAAATTAATCGACACAATAGGCTACTTGTAACTGCATTAAGTATAATCGCATTTTTCAGTTTTCTTTCTAAAAAAAATAGACTACATTTTTAAAGCTGGTTAAGTTTCGTTTTTCACGGCTTCATATTTAACCCTATGATGTCCACGCGCTACGTGATGTTTTGCACCTCGGTTGTGTATCTCTATGTTAATATCAAAAGGTCCACCCGTGCGTTACTTGAATATTAATGATGGCGTATCTCCACTGAGGTTCTACAGTTGGCTCCTTCCCAATTCCCAGGAAAGCTTCTTGTCGTCACGGTGGCTACGGAGGAGACGGATGGCTTCAAGAGGTTCTTGCGGACCGCCAGGGAGTTCAACTACACCGTCAAGGTATTTTATCTCCAAGAAAATGCCGTGCGTTATTTGTGACCTATGTGCTCAAAACGAAAATGGTTAAGATTTCGTATCACTCTCAACGTGCAAACATTGTATGTTTTGTGTGTAGTACAGTACTGTGCTCGTGTGCATGTGATGTAGGTGCTCGGTTTTGGGGAGGAATGGAGGGGGAAGCCAGGAGGGGGCCAGAGGGTCCGCTGGCTGAAGAAGGAGCTGCAGAAGTACAAGGAGCATCCGGAGTTGGTCATCCTTTTCGTGGACAGGTCAGTCTTCCCCTATGCTGCGTCGCAAATATCCGTTAAAGGCGCTCATGTGCCGCTGTTTTTGTTTTATGGTGCGTAAAACTGCGTTAAACTGTGACCCGCTATGGTTACGGTAAATCTATATTTCACAAACAACAGTAACTGTAAATAGCTGCAATGGATAAATCAGATACATCGTTTTGTTAAAACAAATTAGGCGGATATTATCGTGTACAAGCGCACAATCCAAGCCTAAATACATGCTGAAGTGGTTGTAAGGCTTGCAACATGAAACATAATACTGAGTCTCAAACGTGCAAAATTTAACATGAGAAGCCTGCGGCTTTGCATTCTTCTTGTGCTGTTATTTTAGGTTTAATTTTACGTTTCTCTAAATGTTGTTTTCACAACAAATGCTTACTTCACCCACAACGCAAAGCCTACAATTATGGTCCATGTAGTGTACTGCTGCCGCCTTTCACAGTTTCACGGTTTAGTGAAAAGGGACAAAGAGGTGAACTGTAGTTTCATGCAAGCGTTCAAGGTATCCCTCCACAAATTTGAAAGGAATTGTGGTGAGATTGGATAATTATTGCCAGCTGAGTGAAAATCCCATGATTCTGTGCAGCCAAACAGGCATAAATACCATCAGCATTTGCCCACTTGGCTCCGTGCCACCACGCAGTACCACATTTACCTCTGTCCCCTTCAGCTATGATGTCATCTTCGCCAGCGGCCCCCGCGAGCTGCTCTGGAGATTCTCCAGAATGGGCCACCGCGTGGTCTTCTCGGCTGATACTTTCTGCTGGCCTGACCAAAAGCTGGCGACCCAGTACCCGCCTGTTAAGACAGACCAGCGCTTCCTCAACTCTGGAGGTGGGTGCACAGTGCCCGCTGGGGGTGGAGCAGCCGGAAAGCGCTAACATGCTAGCATGACATCAGTCTTACTGAAGCTACTGAAGCTATGTTCTGCTATAGAGAACAAATATCTTAACATGGAAGAAATGATGATGTTATTGATCCCCCTGGGGAAACTGGGTAGTTTTTACCAAACAGTGTCCGTCTTGCTCTCAGAACATAGAGCGAGCCGGTGTCCAGTGATCCAGGAGCAGTTGGGTTTAAGTGATAAAATTACTCTGCTTGCCATGGGATCTAAACCCAGAACCTTCCAGCCACGTCCACAGATCCTTAACTCGAGCTGTACAACACCTGGTGATCAGTGTCTGTGGGCGGGGCTTCCCTGTGGGTCTCCCCCTTGCAGGATTTATAGGCCATGCCCAGGAGCTGAACGCCATTGTTCAGCAGTGGAAGAGAAAGGACAATGAAGATGACCAGCTGTTCTACAGTAAGATCTACGTGGATGAGGTGCAGAGGGTAGGTGTTCTGAGTGGGAGGTGTGATCCACAGTTTGGGGGGGGCTTAACATCTGACCCAAGATCTGGCCCTGGATCAGTGCAGATGGAATAGAATAATAATAGTAGTAATAATGATGATGATGAATGCAGGCATAGCCGGAAGAAATAACATGGGTCCACCTTTCTGTGGGCCCACCACTTACAGAGGGAACCGTGTGGGTCAAGTGCAATGTAGATCGGGTGGCCGAAGGCAGAGGCTTCAGCGGACTGAAAACTGGCTTTAGGTACCTGGAATGTAAGCTCTCTGCTGGGAAAGAAGCCTGAGCAGGTGGGGGAGGTAGAGCGATACCAAGAAGATGTAGTCGGGCTCTGGAACCAAACTCCTGCAGAGGGGCTGGACTCTATTCCTCTTTGGAGCTGCACATGGTGAGAGGCACCAGGCAGGGGTGGGGCTGTTTATACCCCCCTGTTCGGTGCCAGTGTGTTGGAATTTACCGCAGTAGATGAGATGATCGCCTAGGGACTGTGACAGTTTGTGCGTACGTGCCGAACACCAGCTCAGGGTATCCGGCCTTCTTGGGGGCCTTGGAGGGGGGGCCTGGAAGGTGGCCCTTCTGGGGACTCCCTTGATTTGCTGGGGGACTTTAATGCTCATGTGGGTAATGACAGGGAGACCTGGAAGGGTTTGATTGGGAAGAATGGCCCACTGGATCAGAATCAAAGTGGCAATCAGCTATTGGACATCTGTGCTAAACACGGTTTGTTCGTAGTGAACACCTTGTTCGAGCAAAAAGTTCATAAGTGCACTTGGCACCAGAGAACTTAAGGCCGATGATCGATTTTGTAATCGTATCGTCGGATCTGCGTCCATATGTTTTGGACACTTGGGTGAATAGAGGAGCTGAGCTGTCAACTGATCACCATCTGGAGGTGAGTTAGATCTGATGTTGGGGGAAGATGCCGGATAGACCTGGGAGACCCAAAGGCATAGTAAGAGGGTGCTGGAAGCATCTGACGGAGGCCCCTGTCTGGAGGATCTTCAACTCGCACTTCCAGCAGAACTTCTCTCCTGGGGGAGTCAGAGGACATGGAGTCTGAATGGACCTTGTTCTGGGATTCCATTGCTCGGACTGGAAAAGAGTGGATTGCCCTCTTCTGGTGGGGGATGGACTGCTGCCTCAAGCGGAGGAATTTAAGTATCTCGGGGGTCTTGTTCTTGACGGGAAAAGGGAGCTGGAGATCGACAGAGGGATAGGTGGAGCGTCGGTAGTGATGCGGACGCTGTATCGTTCTGTTTTTGTGAAGAGGGAGCTGAGCCAGAAGACAAAGCTCTCAATTTACTGGTCGATCTATGTTCCTACCCTCACCTGTGGTCACTGGCTCTGGGTAATGGCCGAGAGAATGAGATCATGGATACGCAGCCAAAGTGAGTTTCCTCCACAGGGTGGCTGGGCTCAGCCTTAGAGATGGGATGAGGAGCTCAGACATGCAGGAGGGGCTCAAAGTGGAACCGCTGCTCCTCCTGCATTGAAAGGAGCCAGTGAGGAGGTCTGGGCATCTAAGTAGGGTACCTCCTGGACGCCTTCCTGGGAGGAGATGTCCAACTGGGAGGAGACCCCAAGGCAGACCCAGGGCACACTGAAGAGTTTATATCTCTCAGCTGGAGGAGGTGGCTGGTGAGAGGGAGGTCTGGGCATCTCTGCTTAGACTGCTGCCGACTCTGGATAAGCAGCGGCAGATGATGGATGGATGGATGGATGGATGGATGGATGGATGGATGGAAAATTGAAGGTATCCAGGTGGCAAATCCTGGAAAATTCGAGTTGGAGTCCCAGACCATGCATATATCTGTGACTTTACAGTCAAATCTTCAGCTTCAAGGACACTGCTGTTCTGACCTGGCAACGCCGTAGATCCAGCCCAAATCCATCCTGCCCCCGATTACTTAGGGTTAGATAAGCTGTGGTTAAAGTGAATCACAAGTTAATTTTACGCTTTCAGATTAAAAATACATGTTATACAGTCCTATGCACAACGGGCACCTTACTGCCGCCTACAGGTAAATCAAGCCGGGAAATGGCATGTTGTGAATGCGACTGTCTGTCTTCCACAGAAAAGCCTAAACATCACTCTGGACCATGGCTCCTACATCTTTCAGAACCTCAACGGCGCCCTCGGTGAGACCCAACCCAAGAGACTGACACTACAGATACCGTAGAAATGGCGGAAAGCAAACTCCTGTGCAACTCCCCCCCCCCACTGTCTTCCTATCTGCAGAGGAAGTGGTGATGAAGTTTGAAAAGGGGCGGGTCCGCATCAGGAATGTGGCCTATGACACACTTCCTGTCATCATCCATGGCAATGGCCCCACCAAGGTAGGCGACAGAACAAGTCTGACTTCATTGAGCAAATCCTGGGCTGGGAGTGAACTTAACCTGAACAGGAGGCCCTCACTATACTCTGAACTGCAGTTTTCCCTGTAAATGACAGCGTTGACCCCACCCTCTACTGATTTGTATATGCATGTGGGGTCACACAGCTACAGCTTAATTACCTGGGCAATTACATACCAACGGCCTGGACCCACGAGCATGGCTGCGGGATCTGCGACGACGACCTTCTATACCTTGGCGATGTGCCGGTGAGCGTCCGACGGCACGTTCGCCCGTCTTTGCATTCACGCGTGCGTCCGCCAGTAACCCTGCATTTGATGTGTGACGTGATAGGACGAGGAGCTGCCCATCGTGCAGTTGGGTGTGTTCATCGGGCAGCCCACCCCCTTTCTGGATGAGTTCCTGGATAGGCTGGCCACCCAGAGCTACCCTGCCAACCGGCTCCGCCTCTTCATCCACAACAACGTCAGTAGCCCCGCCCACAAAAACCCACACATAGATAGGAGGCAGGCCAGAGGTTTAATCTCTGCTGTGTCCAATCAGAGGCAGTGTAGGCAGGTCCTCAGTGGGTTCTGCCCAATCAGAGGCATCGTGGGCCTCCGATGATTTGTGCTGATGTCACTGAGCCTCCCTCAGTGTCCCCTTTCTCGCCCCCTGCTCTTCTCCAGCTGTCACTGTCACCTTATCCTCCTCCCTGTATCAGTGCTGTGCCACTCTCCGCTCATGCAGTGAGGCTGCCCGTGGTCTGTGCTGATCTGATCTTCTTTAGATGTTCTGTGGACGTCAGTCATTCAGCTCAATCCATGTTCTCCCTCCATGTTGTTGAGTAATAAGACAATCAAAGTAAAATATCTCTATCAAGGCTTAATATTTCTGTCCCTCGCCCCTCTGTTCTCTTACCCCGGCACCCCCTGCCCATTCCACCACCTCAGGTGGTCCATCACGAGCCTCACATGCAACGATTCTGGCAGCAGCACCGGCACCTGTTCCCTGAGGCCCGGATCGTGGGGCCCGAGGAAAATCTACAGCCTGGCCAGGCCAGAACCATGGCCATGTGAGTGTCTGTGTGACCCGACAAACACGCAGCCAATCGCAGTCCAGCTTTGGTGAAACTCATCATGTGATCCCGCATGCAGCAAACGATTGGTTAAAGCCCCGCCCTCGTATGTAAGCGTTACACTGCTGAAAAGGTGACTCGCCGCTCTTCACTGTGCACTCAGGGACTCGTGCCGCCAGGATCCCATGTGCGACTATTACTTCAGCATCGACACGGACGTGGCACTGGTGAACCCCGATGCCCTGCGGATCCTTGTCGAAGAGAATAAGTGAGTTGCTGCATGGATGGGTGGTAAGCGGTGGGCGGGTCCAGGCTACACGGCCTTTAACGTGGCGGGGGGGGGGGGGGGGGGGGGGGCCCCCCCAACCCGCAGACCCCCCCACGGAAGACCCCCGGCGACACGCGGGGGCAGCAGGGGGGGGGGCCCCGCGCAACGGGGGGGCGACCGAGCC
>JABFEA020000068.1:3660026-3677846 GCA_019775915.2 Cyphomyrus plagiostoma
CCCCCCCCCCCCCCCCCCCCCCCCCCCCCCCCCCCCCCCCCCCCCCCCCCCCCCCCCCCCCCCCCCCCCCCAGTAGTGTAGGAGCAGCGGCTTGTTTTATAAGCATGGTGGTAAGAAGAGTTGATCAGTTCAGATTCCACTACTGTCGCTCTTTAGCTGGCATGTAGCTCCGTCCATGTGGCTTCACTCATGGTTCTTGTGTCCATCACAGGTGTCTCAAATGGACGCTATGAGGTCACCCGGTGGGCTGAGGCAGCCACCGGTTGTGGGATAGCTAACCCCCCCCCCCCACCAGCACCACCAGGGGCCCTAACCGCTGCAGCACAAGAAAGTTCCCGGAAATTAACAGAAGAACCAGCTCCTGAATGCACCCACTGCTGGGGGAAGGCCCGAGGGGGTCAGCCAAAGGAGATGAGTGTGCTTGGCCACCAGAGGGAGCCACTGAGGAAATCCCTGGAGAGACTTTATTTTACCCATGATGAGCTTATTTAACTGCCACTTTTTAACTGATGTCAGTTGTTAGCAATTTTAACACCCCTTGTCCATGTCTGCAGGGCTTTTTAAATATTAATTGGGTAAGTCCTATACCTCATGGGTGATCTGATAATGCGTCGGCCCATGATAAACTCGCCAGTCTGTTGGATTTGTGTTTATGAGCCATTCACAATGTCACGTTTAACACCTTGGAAATCCTGGTGTGAAACCGGACCCTGTTTTAACATTTGAAATATGAGTTGATATGAGTCATTTGGTCATCAGTCACGATGACATGTTGGCGGTGAGATCAGTTGAGCCGAGAGACCATGGGCTGCATCAGGCTGTCCCAGTCTGGCCGTAATGGTGAGAAATACCTGCAATAATGATGAGTCGGGCAGGGTGGGGGGGCAGAAAGGGGAACATGCTGCTGTTTTTCTGCCCGAACATGCAGATGGCGTTTTTTTCTGCTTTACTGCACTGCGAAACTGCATGTTGACGTAAATGTTAATTTGCTAAATAAAACATATTTAAAAAAACGCAAGTGTGTGCATAATATCCAGACTGCAGCGGACCTTTGATTGTGGTTCTAATGGAGCTTCACGTTATATAATATTTCCAGAGTATATTTTAGTTTTGATCAGAATGTTGTACCGTGCAGCTCGCAATTCGCCTGTGGTTTAGTGTTTGATCTTGCCTGGTTATTTGTGAATGATTATTTATACTCAGAATAATTGGCCCATTGGCTTTGACATTCTACCTTTTGTGCCACTATTTTACATTTACGTTTAACATTCAAGTGGACATTTTGCCTAAAAATTTTACGGCATGCAACTCGAATTCTTGCCAGACCTAATTTATCCCTTTTTTTTACCTTTCTTTAATAATTATGAGCTGAGTAAATTATTATTCTGAGTAAAGGGCCCCAGGATGAAGAAATGATAGAAATGAGGGCCCCTCCCTCTTACAGTGTACTAACGATCTTTTGTTCAGTAGGAGTCTGTGGGTGGGGCCAGACGACATGAATGTCACTCTGTGTTCCGTAAACATATGACTGCTGGGGGCTTTAGACTTTCGAACAGTAACTCTCACGCCACAGATTGGAAGTTAGCTTGTCAGAACTTTTGACTTAGAATAAGAATAGGTGAAACAATGGCACACAGTAGCAGAATCAGTTAACTGCAATATGTGAGCAATAGGAATATTTATTAGATTTCTAAATAGTCTTTCAGCCATATTGGCTGGTGGTTTTTATTGCTGGTGCCACCTTCTTTGATAGGTGCCTCCTGGTTGGGTCTCATCTGGCAGGTACCCATCTGCTGTATCAGAGTGGTTTCCGGTGTGGTTGTTCCCGTTTGCACTGCAGCGTTCAGCGAACTGCTAGATGATGCGTAGGTCATGTGACTCTGACAGGCCACAGCTGACCTTATGTTCATGGAAGAGCTTGGTGAGGGCCTCCATGTAGAGGCTGTGGTAGTGGTCCACCATCTCCTCAGGGGGTGAAGGCCGCCTGGGCACAGGGATTGGGCCCCCCACTGGGGAAGAGCGGCCAGGGTTAGGGAGGGTGAGGAAATTGACAGCAGTGCTGCTCGAGGCCCATGTCACAGCCATGGCAAGCGGCAGGATACTGACCCACGGTGGTGACAGGCCTCTTGTAGGGCACCAGGCCCCAGCTCTGGCCCATGAAGAGGCAGGGGGCAAAGCCTATGAGCTTCTTGAAGGTTGTCTGTAGGCTGCGGGCCATGCTGCCCTCAGGGAAGACCACCTGCTTGAAAAGCTCAGTCTCTCCAAAGGAGTACACCGGCACCAGGTCAGCCCTGTGGGGGGGCGGGGGGCAGGGAAGGGGAGTGTTGGTGTAATGCTGTTGAGTTAACATCATTAGTGTAAAATTTCTGTAACGTTATTGGGTTGACTTTGTTGGTGTAATATTGTGTAATACTATTGGGTTCACATCATTGATGTAATGTCATTGGTGTAACATTGTTGGGTTCACATCATTGGTGTAACATTGTTGGGGTAACATCATTGATATGATGTCATTGGTGTAACATTGTTGGGGTAACATCATTGATGTAATACTGTGGTGCAGGGGTCTCCAACTCCGGTCCTGGAGAGCTACTATCCAGTAAGTTTTCTATCCTACTTGGCTTCTGATGAGCCACACCTGCTCTTGGTATTTACCTGAGAACTAGTGTGGCTCATCAGAAGCCAGGTAGGATAGAAAACTTATTTAATAGTAGCCCTTCAGGACCGGAGTCGGAGACCCCTGCTGTGGTGTAACGTCACTGGGTTAACGCCATTGAGGTTACGCAGCCGGGTTAATGTAGCCCTCACCCGTATTCCAGGGCCAGCCGGACAAAGCCTTTCCTCTGCTTCATGACCACAACGTTGATACCTGGGGCAGAGTCCAGTGACTCAGCAGCGCCCCCTGTCACTATCACCACGGCATTCCCTTTGCCACGCCTGGAGAGGAGGTGCTCTAGGCTGGGCTTGCTCACTGGGCACAAGCCTGCATAGGGAAGAGGTAGGAAGTGAGAAGCGGGCAGAGACAGGGGTTTGAAGGAAGCAGGATGAGCATGTTGGCATGGAGATCTCACTCATCTGTTTTGTATAGTTTGTCTTTTTTAATTTGGGAGGGAAAATGTTTGGTGTTTTTTGCACACCCTTCAGACTCCAGATTAACTCAAATTTTTCAGAGCTTCAGCCAAAGATGCTCAAGATGGCCCCTGACACACAATCGGCTTCAACCCCATCCAGGCTGTCCCCAATCTCCCCTCCAGCACCTCTGCAGATATGACCCAGAAGCCATCCCTCACCTGCACACATCAGGTAGTCCCGGAAGATCGGCAGGCGGAAGAGCCCGGCCAAGATGGCCAGGTTGGCCCGCAGGCCTGGGAAGGCTTCGGAGAAGCCGCCATATCCAGTGCTGAAGCAGCAGAAGGCCCCCACACACATTATCCCGTGGGGGTGAGAACCCAGGATGTAGTTCTTACTGGGGCTCAGTTCTGTGGTCTTCACCAGCTTGTTTTATTTTATTTTGTTTTTTGGCGGGGGGGGGGTTAGCATGAACCAGAAATTTATCAGAGAGGTGTGGGAGAGATTAAGGGCATAAGATTGAAAGATTAAGAAAAGGAGCAAGACAAACAGAATACAAAGAGTTTAGGGGAATGGTCATGTGATTACCATTGATCACATGGTGATCAAAAGACACGCCCTTTCTACAAGCCGCCTCCCATCTTGGGTTACCTTCACAGGGAAGTAGTTCTTAAAGTGCCTCCACACTGGCCATTTTCGTACCCAGTCACTCTGTCTGCTCCCTGGTGGACCCAGAAAGCATAGCACAATGAGCACACTGGTTTCTTCATTTTCGATTTTTGCGGTAATTCACCGATACCCATGGGAATATTTTGTTTTCGCCTGTCTAGTCTTGCTCCCCATGAGACACAAAGACAGCAAGTTCAGAGGGGGTACACAGCACAGGACGAGCTGGCGGGCAGCGTCCTTGGAGCAATTAGGGGTTAAGGGCCTTGCTCAAGGGGTCGAGACCCCAGGCTACTGACCCTGCGATTTACAGCAGCAGCCGTTCAGTCACAGGCATGAGTGACAGTGCTGTGCTGACTGTGCTTAGGAGGGAGATGATGGAGAATAAGGTCTGTATGAAGCTATATGAACAGAAAGCCTTAGACTGATAAAATGGAATCTGAAGAAATAACTAATGCTTGAATGGAATGCTAGAGAGCAGGGGATTTGTATGTGTGCGACAGTCAATGTCTTGGCACAGGGTGAGAGAGAGTCACTTACCTCTTTCTGGAGTGCTCCAGTCCAGCACCATCCACAGCAGGTAGGCAGTGGGGAGGAGCCACAGCGAGGTAAACAGCAGGTAGATGGTCAGCAGGGTGAAGAACGCACCTGAAGAGGTTACGTTAGTGACCCATGGTGGCTTAGCCAGGTGTAAGTCTTGCTCAGCAAACCCAACTTGCAGAAACAAGTTTTTACCACATAACATAAAGTTTATCAAGATACTGTTAAAGAATGCTAGCAACAGAAATAGGTCTCTCGACTAAGTACACTTGTGCTCAGATGGGTAGGTGTGACACTCACCCATAAACAAGAAGGTCAGAACCCACTGCAGGACACTGACTTTCTGTATGAAGTCTACCCATCCGTCCATCTCTTCAACCTACGGATAAGGAGAAATTCGCAATAAAAAGTGACATACCAGAGGGTCTATCGGTCTTTACGTTTTACGTTCTAGAGAGGTATGATGACGGGGGGTCCTAAGATAGACTGGCCCACATAAAAGCGTAACCGAGAAAGAGAGTCGCACCTCTTCAGACCTGGACGTTCGCAAATGCCTTACAGCTGCCATAGACCTATTTCAGACAACGTGGACGTTGCTTTAGCGCCGACATAAATGACACAGTGATGACAGAGGTGTCATACATGTTGTTAATGAAATCGATTAAATATCTGATAGCTATAATGCGCCGCCGCACCCCAATTAATTTGAAATGAAGTGGGACTAGGAATAAAAAAAATAGCGATAAAAGTGTGTTTTACGTTTAATCACGTGAAGGTGTGTAGTGTTCATTTAATGCGGGGAGATTGACAGAGAAGTTGTCGAGTTGGAAACTATTCTCTGAATGTGAAACAAGAGTGAATATTTCTTAAATAAATGTCCCATTTATATTGGATTCCTGAATGGAATAAATACTGTATGATAGGAAAATGATCAATTACATTTTAGAATGATGCGACATTCTAAACACATCATCTCCGAAAAGCGGCAAATCAGGATCCCCTTAACTAATTCCATATGAATATATTTCAGTAAAAATTTAAAATAGAATTTGCCACTAAGTAACTTTTATGACTGCGTTTGAAATAAATGTTCTGATCATTGTCCTATTAAAGTAGAGCAGGGCAAAGTGTTCAGACTAGATACAGTTAATCATTACTGGACATCAGCTCGCACGGTTGAGTAAATTATTGCCGCTCGGTATGGAGCTCTTAAATGTGAGTAGTAAGAGTTGTCATTGAGGTCAGTGAGGTTTTTGTCGTTACCTGTCACCTTCCAGTTCTCAATGGTTCCTCCGATCTGGGTGTCCCGTGCCCCTGGACTCGCCAGAGATTTCCCAATTCACTCCCGGGTCAGAGACGTTTCGCGTCTTTACCAAGCGCCCTTTGCTCGGACCAGCCGGGCAGCAGATAACGATCGCTTGATATACTGAACCAGCGGGATAACCGCAGACGGTCAATGTCAAGAATAACTCTGCAGAGTGGAACATCCTCAACCTGGAACATAATCTACCGCGTCTGATCTAACACACAGGACATTTATTAAGCCAGTGTCAGAAATAAAGGCTGTGGTATGATGGCGGTGACTTGGTGGCATTACTTCGGTAAGATTCGACGTTATTCTTCACCTTGTCAGCCCAGGTTAACCCAATGCGGTTTTTAAAAGGGCAGCCTGTTTATCTCTTGTCATCTGCTCTACATCTGACATAATTATTCACGTGCGTGGGTTTCTGGATACAGGTCGAGTAAATATTGTTATTCGTTATACCATACGGCTTGCCCAGTTACGGTCGCGGTGACCCATGGCGGCTCATGACCCTGGCAGCCTAAGAAGTGTCAGAACAAAGTGTTCCGTGTCAGCTACACACACACCCACCCACCCTCACACATACACACACACACACACACACGTTTGTAGTTATATCTTTGTGAGGACTCTCTATTCATTTCTATGGGGAAAATTATAATCGCAACATATACCAATCTTAACTCCTACCCAGCCCTAACCTTAACCATAAATAATCAAACAAAATACGAGACTTAACGCATTTTTAGTTTTTTTATTCATTTTCTGGGGACCTGAAAATGGTTCCCACAACGGCAAAATAACAGGATTTGATCACATGGTGTTTTTATCACAATATAATGTATAGCTAATCCCCCCCCCACACACACACACACACACACACGCAGCCGTCCATCAACTTTTGCTATGAAATGGAAGAAAACCCCGGTAACAGAGTGTCCCAGGGGGATCCCTCGCCAGCCCAAGACTCCCTCAGACCTCCGTCTCTGAAATCAGGTGGAGCGCCCAGCATGTTAGACATCGCGTCTTTTTACATCGCATATACAAAACGACTGGATGTTTTCTCATGACAACTGCTGGTTAAATAACCGTGATATTATGGGGTTATCACGCTACAGCGCTGGAGTATTATGTTACTTTATTTGAGACAGTGACACAGTGAAGTCAACACACACTAGCCGCAAGTTATTGACCTGCTATTGACCTCGCTATACCGCTAACTACTGGTATTTCACATGCAGCAATAAGTCTCTTGTTTCCTCCAAATTCATAAAAGAGCGAAGAAAAACAAAATATCTAATAAACTTTCCATGATTTATGTTTCAAACTGTAGCCTATAATAAAACACCTAAACTGAAACTGATTGCGTAAAATGTCCAAAGCCCAGCCTAAATCCAGTGAATATATAGGGTGTAGGAAAACACAGCCCGCAGAATGCCTTCAGGGCCGCAAGTGACGGAGCGGAAGCAGTTAAACCCTGGTCAATTATCACATTTCACAGAAAAGACGGCATATGGAGAATAAAAATTAACCTGTTTATACAACTGTTTATACAACTGTGACTATGTATATATATAAACGCTGTTACAGCAGCGTAACTGCGAATGACACGAGGCAGATAGAGGGCAGCAAAAAATTGGGAAAGGACGGAAAGGAAGGACTGTGATTTAATGGGCGGCAGTGCTGAACTAGCCGCCCCAATAAAATAAACCTTTATGCAAATCCTTCGCTAAAATGAAGCACTCTACTAATTGGCGTCAACCTTACTAATCCTGTAAGGCGCACTGTCAGTGTCTGTCAGCCTTGTGTGCTTTAATGGGTATGGGAATGTGTGAGTGTCTATCTGCGGGGGTGTGGGTCTAAATTTGGACGTATGTCTCAGTTTGTCTGCGGCTGTTTGCGTGGAACTGTATGTCTGAGTGGATGAGCGTTTTCATGGGGTGTCTTTGTACCTAGTGTATTCTCAAGGCGTGATTATGCGTGTCAAGGGTCGGGGGTTAAATAAAACGCCTCATCGCGCGCGTCGTGTGTTTTTTGCGTGGATCATGTGTTCATTTGCATGAATCCTGTGTTGTTGACACCACGTGTTGGCCTCTTTGTGTTTTTTTTCCTCCCCCCCCCCCCAGTCTGGTTGCATCCCAGCCTCCACAGTGACAGTTCGCCGAATTTCCCGTGGCTTCTTCTCCGGCTCGTCGTGTCCCTTCGCTTGAAACGCGGTGTCGTCGATTGCCGTAGAGATGAAGGGACAGAGCCCGACGCGATCGCCGGCCGCTGACGTCCGTGGCTAGTGCGCTGCCCAAACTGTAAATACCCGAGAGGACGGCGGAGGGGAGGGAGGGAGAGAGGGGAGGAAGGACTGCGCGACAGCGTCAACAAAAGGCACAATATCTCCAAAATATATTTTAAATCGGATGTCCGAGGGCTGGGAATGTCGACCTTTAAAAAGACGACATATCATATACGGCAGGACCGGCGGGTATCCGGCGAGGCGCGGCGTGCGGCAGACGCTTTCCGTACCCTCCACAGCAGACGGCTGGCTCCAGAAGAGCAACTCCAATATGAATATTAATAGTACTATTTGAGCCGGCATCGGCCTTATTTATATATTTCAAGTTGCTTTTTCATTGATTTCCTTTTTACGTTTACGGTGAGGATGTGTCGGCTCCCCGGGACACGCCGGCGTGCCCTTTCATTTGTGAATGAGTCTTTAAGGGTATTTTTGTTACGTCGCAATGAAATGCACCACGGATCTGAACCGCAACTCTAACCGGACATTATACCAATCGATGATAAAAAACAGAAACGTTTAGGATCGTCTGCCTGCGGGTGGGAAGCTGCTTGGGCTGTTACATGCAGGATTATAAAATAGCTTAACCTTTTCCTTGCACAGTATGTTGTTTAAGCATATTTTGAAATAAGGGGGCTCTTCCTGTCCTCGCTTGTCACCTGCCTGCCCTGGAAAATGCATCATCATCAGCGTTTCGAAATGTTTTGCTTGTTTTTACGACGGGAGGCACCTTGCGTTTTCCTTACAACAATATCGTTTAATTAACAAGTGAAATGCACGGTGTCATCAGTGTCGGGAATGACATTTAATCACTGGGGCTTGTGATTTCCCCCCCCCCTCCCCTGACTATTATTTCATAGTAAATAGCTAAACGGGATTCCCGTACAGTATCGCCGTGTTACTGCTGTGAATATATATTATATAGTCGTGAAGAGATTAAAAAATCTCGACCCTGTTTTTGGATGCGGAGTCATCAGCCGCAGAAACACAGGTAAGTTTTTCGCTGTGTTTTTCTGGTCTGCCCTCTAATAAATAGCCAGTAATGGTTGGAATTCAAGTGGGACTTTATCGGGAATATCCGAATATACGCTTAATGGTTGAAATTAGGCGAAATGTTCTGTTTATTTGAGCCGGGGTGGGTGGGGGTGATTGACGTGATCATATACTTATATTTGAATATCGTTTGAATCGCTGCTGCTATTGTCGTCACTTATACACACCCGTGATGGGATTACGTGCATTTGAGCAATAATTTGTTCCTTTCTGAAAATCCAATGCTTGATTAATCACAGCTGCATTGGTGGATGATACTCTGGGTGTCTGTTTAAGTACAGGCGTGGTGTGTGCGTGTGTATTTGTGGATGGGGCTGTGATATTTTTGCGGCATGAGTGCAGGGTGAGGGTGTGTATCATTCCGTGCGTGGATGCATGTGAAGATTGTGCACCTGTGCGACGGTTTGGGGGCAGTGGCAGACCGGTACAGGTACACCGTGCTTGGAGACTGTTCACCTGTATGGCGGTGTATCAGCAGGAAACAGGTGTACAGCCAAGGTGTTTTGGGCTATCTACAGTATGTCCTTGAATATGGGGGTATTTTACATGCGGTGTAGTGGCTTCAGTGATCACGCGTGTGTCACCTGCTTAAACCTTGCGTTTAGGCTACTTTTGTAAACAGTGGTGCAGTTTGTGTGTTTATGACACCCGGCGCTAGCGATGGCTGCTTCTGGCGTGGTACTTGATACTGCAGGGGAGGCGGGGGGAGTGCAGGCGATGGGGGTTTGCGTTTAAAATCCCGCCTCCAGCTTCATCTAAGCGTAGTACCATCGAGGGATAGAAAAAACACACCAGACTGTCTCCAGACAAGTGCACATAACCATGGGCACACACACACACACACACACACACACACACCCTGCTAGGGAAAACAGCGGACCGTCTGTGTCGTAAACTCCGTCGCGCCGGTTTTCGCGGGAGCCTCGCGGGCTCGGGGGGAAGCTGCGGATCGTTCTCTGAGGGTCAGGGGTGCCGCGCGAGCTCTGATCACGCCGCGTTCATGCGAAGCGCTCAGGGTTGACGCGGCGCTGTTTTGGCAGCGGAGAACCTGAAATCGGCAGGGGCGTCAGCCTGAAATTGGACTTTCCTGTGCCGGTCTGGTACAGTGTAGCTGCAGGAGCCTCATGTGGACTCAGGGTGACCCCAACGCCTCCACCCTCTGCGATACCGGGAGCGTAACGGGGACCGATCTGGTGCTGCAGGGTTATGATCAGTGCTGCGGGATGCGGGTTCTGAGGCGCTCCTGGAGGACGTGTGACAGCACCGGGTCGGTGATGATGCCGGTCCTACTGATTCCTTAATCCCAGTCTTCAGGTGGTCCAGGTCATGGACTTTATACACGTCTTTCAGGTTGTCAGTGATTTTAGCCGCATGCCGTAGCGCCGTGGAGTCTGGCCGGTCCCCGATGAGCTGTGAGTTCGTGACTTCCTGGTCTAGCCGTCGTAGATTAGTAATTTTGACGTGGTCAAAACAATAGACAAGGATATTATCGGTTAAAAAAGGCAGCCGTGTTTACATTAGCTCTCAGGCTATTCTGTGTTGTTTGAGGAACTTCACAGAGACCAGACTGGCTGAAGGGAATTCTCGGTTTCATGTTCATTGGAAATAAAAGCTGGTTTAAACCCGTGTGGATCACCGCCACGTTCCAGTAGGGACTGGGTGAGTTTTTCAGGGACGAGCGCAGAGAGGCAGCCGCAGGTGGGGATGAAGAAGGGCTCCGACGGAAATCCGATAAACCCGCGGCCTGCGGGAATTCAGCTTGACGCCTCGGAATCGGGGTCATTGGAGACAAGTGTCCGGAAGGTGGAGCGCAGGGCCGTGGGCTTGGAGGCCAATCTTGGGATGTCGGCCTTTTCACAGACGGCAGGATCCCCAGGTTACATGGAGGACCCACGTGTTTGCGCACGTTCATTCTCTGTGTGTGTGGGGCTGTATTATGTTTATATTACATTGTGGGGACCAAATGTTCCCGACAATGTAATAAAAACCTGTTTTTTTGACGTTGTGGGGACCATTTTTTTCAGGTCCCCGCAAAGATTTGTGAATACAGTGAAAAAACTAAAAATACAAAGTCTTGTATTTTGTTTGGTTATGGTTACGGTTAGGGCTGGGTGGGGGTTAAGGTTGTCATGTTGGGATTAGGGTTTTCCCCATAGAAATGAATGGAGAGTCCCCACAAAGATATAATTATAAACCCATGTGTGTGTGTGTGTGTGTGTGTGTGTGTGTGTGTGAGACACACACACACAAGTGTGTCTAACTCTCACGGTAACTTGTGGCAGGTGCTGAGGTGTCACCTTTGTGGTTATTCCAAACTCCTGAATGCTACCATGTGCCAGTGTATCGTGAGGTACTATTTATGTCGATCACTCTCCACATTTTGGTCGCTTGCTACAAAATAACAGGGGAATTAATCGGCTTCTCCTTCCATGTGACTGCTTAATATAAAGTAAAATGTCTATGATTCCTGAAAAAAAAAAGACATGAATTGTACATTTTGGAGGAGAGAAATCGCACAGATATCAAGGGTTAGACATCAGGGGTTAGACATCCAGCAAGGATCCAGACAAACACTCCTGCTGGCTCATCAGTGACGGGTGATGTAACAGCCGAGAGCAGATTAATGCCACAGGAGACTCATTGTGTCTTTCTGGATTGTCGCATGGATTCTGGAGTCTTTTGTTCTATGCGAGTTGTGCCACAAACCATGGCCGACATTGATTTCTCACTCCCAGCGGTTTATATGAGCCCGTATTTACTGTAGAGCCGCAAGTTAAGAGCTGCACTGGCAGACACGGTGTAGTCCAGGTGCTCGCCGGACCTCTGAGAGGCACCTTTCCTCTTACTCACGCACAGGTGGCACTACCAAATATGGAATGATGGTCGCTAGGAGACTGACTGTGACATCAACAGCCAGGTTTCCATGGCGCAGTTGCTTCTCTGGTGCAGAATTTAATGAAACGTTGGATCTATGCTGCAAGGCCCCCTGCCAACATTCCTCTAGAAAGTGGGCAGGCGAGCACAGACCCTTCCCCTCCCCACACCTTAGAAGATAACCTGACGTGTCAGCTCACATGGACCCTCGTGTTAATCTTTTGCTCCACAGTGACCCCTAGTGGCACACCTGGGCACTTGAAGGTTCAGGTCCCTTATGGTGGATGGTTTGTTTCATGGTGCGACAAATTGGAGTGAATCTGTCTGGAAAGACGCAGAATCCTGGCATTACAAAGGCTGATAATCTCTTATACTTGTTTTCAGTTATTAGGAATTAACAGAATATACTTTTGAATTACTATGTTAAATTGTACAGGTTAATTTTGGACAGTGGGTAGTGTGTTGATGGTTACTGGTGCCATATTGTTGTACCTGAAAATGCTGAACGTGTCAGATATGCAGTCGTGTTATCAATGGGGCTCAAAGCTGTAACTCTTTTTGATAAATCATCTGCTAAGTGAAGTGGAGAGACAGCACTATAAACACAGCAGGGAAGGGCCCTGTAAACAAGGAGGGGTAAATCACTAAAGTATGGAAAGCTGAAAGAGAGCAGGCTGAAGCAGGGGGAGGTGGAGAGGAAGGAGATGGAGAGGCACCCGGAGGACAAGAGGGAGGTGGAGAGCAAGAAGGTAGAAAGGGGGCTGGGGGAGACAGTTTTACTGACAAATTCTTCAATCACAATATTACCCAGAATTCCAAGCATAGCTTTGTGAGCATAGGACCTGAGAGGTGCAAAATAACGGCCTTGGTGATGTAGGTTGGTGGGGGGGGGGCATGTTGTTGATACATCAGATCCGTCACCACAGAAACCCGAATCGTACCGTGGCCGTACTGGTCGGACTCAGGTGACCTGCTCTCCTTAATGCCCCGGGGCTCTGCGGGCCCCAGATCAAGGAGTGGCATGTTTAATGGGCCCATGCCAAAGGCGACAAAGACTGTTTGGTCTTTGCCAAGCTCACTGACGCCATGGGGCCGGATGAGGCCGCCTGACGTGTTCCTCTCTGTACCGTACTGCCCGGGTGTCCTGCATCGGGAGAGAGAGAGAGAGAGAGAGAGAGAGAGAGAGAGAGACTCACAGCTCTCTTTCTAAATCCTGCTTGGCAACAGCTCAGTTAAAAAAAAAAAAAAAAAAACAGTGGACGGCTGGAAGTGCAGGAGTGCGCGAAGAAAGGGGAGCTGAGACGGAGGAGCCCAGCGAGATGCGGAGCGAGATGCCGGAGACGGAGGAGGCGAGCGAGCGAGGGAGAGGCAGGGAGCGGCTCCTGATCAGGCGCTCGGCACCTCCCCGTCGCTCCTGTCCCAGAAAACAGAGGTGAAAAGACGTCACGCTCCCGCTTCCGCTGAGGACGTTTATTTTAGTCGGAGCGGCGCTCCGCAGCTGCACCCGGCCCGGAACGCCGCACAATCCAGCAGAAGGTGCCGGAAAACCAGCCATCGTCTGTCAATGCTGGTGCTGATGGCCTGACTGGGGGGGTGGGGGCGGGGGGTGACCATGCTCCATTAATGCCAATTCACCTGACCAGGAGATCTGCCTGCTAAGCCCTGACACAAGGCAGGAGTGAGATTCAAACCCACATCTTTGTACCACCTTTGACTGGTCTAGTAAGTTTATATCTATGTTCGGGATGAAGCTCCGCCTCCACTGACTCATTGGCTGTGGGTCACTCAGAGCTGCGGTTGTTAGGATGAGCATGTTACCTTTCAAACCTGTGATTTTCTTTTATTGTGTGGCTGTCGAGCAGGATCACGCCTCACCAGCGGAGGTCAGCAGACAGAAAACATGAGAATTACATACCAGCGGTTATCCAACTCCTCACCCGGCTAACCCTGTCCAAAAGGTGCCATTATTAATTAATAATGACGAAACAGTGATGCACAATTAATTACTATCCATTGTTTGCGAAGAGACGGCCCTGCGGAATATTAAACTCATGCACCGCAGGCTTTGAACGGTGTGAAACTTTACAACAAAACGTTACAAACGTTATAAAGTGCATGGGAATATGGGCTTAGACTGCCTGTGGGCTCGACCCGAAAGAAAGGAATCCGCTGGGATTTCATGGGATTTGCCTCTTACTTAGTTAAATATTTACCTAATTACCTAAGAAAGGGGCGGATTAATAGTGCAATAGGGACGTTTGGTTCTGTGCCGGTCTGTGGCCTCATTTCAGAGCCAGCTGCTATGCCTCGATGCTGTCGGCTACTTGGGGAACATTTTGACTTTGTGCAGTGATTGAGTAACATGTTTTATTAAATAAAACGCCAGTGTGTTTTGTCATGGACCGGAGTCCTGCCCAGGGAGCTGTTAGAAAGCCCAGTGCATTCTGGGGTAGACTTAGGGCTCCGTGGGACCTGACACTGGATAAGCAGCCGGTTGATGAATGGATGGAAATGCTACGTAACTGCAGTGTTGCTATTTGTGGTCCCTTTGACCTGCAGTGCGACCTGTTAGCCCAGTGATGGCGCTTGCGGGCTCCCTGCATGGGATGAAGCAGGTGCTCGTTGTGGACGGCTGGCGGCATGTGCGCCCCGCGGGCGCTTCCGCGTGTCGGGCTTCTCGCCGTGTCTCCGGCACGGGTTTCCTTTCCAGCCCGTATCTTAGTTCGCTGCGATGAAAAGCTGCTCTGTCTGCAGGTGAGGAGGCAGAGCGGCTGCAGCTGGCAGCTTTCATATGGAAATCATACGCAGCCTGTAAAGGGAGCAGCTGAGAGGAAGCAGGCAGAGCTGGCTGTGTCACCAGCTGCTGTGCTACACTGTCACTCTGCTCTGTGCCACCGGTCTGCACCACGCTGTCACCATCACCTCTCTGCCTCACTCTCTCACTCTGCTTCACTCTGACTCACTTTTTCATTCTGCTTCAATCGCTTGTTTTGACCCCACTGCCTCACTCTCTCACCCAGCTTCACTCTCCCCCACTGCTACATTCTCTCACTCTGTCTCTCTGTTTCCCTCTCCTTTATTCTCTGCCTCACTTTCTCTTTTTGCTTCACTCTGCTTCCCACTGTTAGTCTGTTTCACTCTCACTCTGATTTTCTCTCTCACTTTTTCATTCTGCTTCACCATCTCACTCTGTCCCCACTGCTACATTCTCTCTCTCTGCTTCATTCTGCCTCACTCCCTCTCTGTCTCACTCTCTCACTCTGCTTTACTCTCTGCCTCACTTTCTATCTCTGCTTAACTCTGCCTCTCTCTGAGTGCTTCACACTCACTCTGCTTCACACTCTCTCTGCTTCTCTGTTTTCCTCATTCTCTCACTGCTTTACTCTGACTCACTCTCTCACTCAGCTTCACTCTTTCTCACTCCACTCTGTTCAGTGCTTCTTTGTTTCCAGCACAGCGGCCAGTCATGCTGCAGAGATGCACAGCAGGGTGATGCAGTGGAGACTTTGGGATCTGCCACAACATGTTCCAGAGTGCGCATGCTTGTGTGTGCACGTGTGTGTGCGCATGTGCGTGTGTGTGAGACTGCCTGTCACTGGTCCATGGGGGAGGGTACTGAGTTGGCAGGGGGCATTGAGGGCAGGCTATGCGGGGTGAGGCAGGCTGAGATGCTACACTGCAGTCAGGCATTGGCATGGCGTTGGTGGGGGGGGGGGGGGTGACCCAGCATGTGTGTGTTTCTGTCTGGGTTTGACAGCCGGTCGCGGGGTGTAAGCGTGTCACCTTGGTTACTGCAGATTCCAGCGGAGGATGCTGGAGCCAAGGGCAGGTGGGGAGGGAGTGAGAGGGAGGTCATGGAGTCCGCAGACTGCACTGGCTTGGCGGGGGGGGGGGGGGTATGGAAAAAGAGAGATGTAAGAAAGGAGGGAGAGGAGAAGCGAGGCAAAGGAGTGAGGGGGGGAAAGCAGAGAGAGTGTGGAAAAAGGGATGCAGGCTCCTGTTATCTTCCTACGTGTTGGATGGACACGCGTGACCTTCTGGGGATTCCATGCTCTTGGCGTGTTGTGATGTGTCTGATGTTTCCACCGTAAGCACGCACATGTCTGCCACATGTCAGGCCATCATCCTGACATCCGAGACGGACGTGATGCGGCTGCGTGGTGGTGCATTGTGGGAAGGAACTCGCTGTGAAGCCCGGTTCTCTCTCCCCTGTATGTAACCAGCTGTTCGCACCCATTACCAGCATTTTCTCTCCTAGCCTTTAGCAGGACTGTGCTTCTCAGCCCATGTTTCCAGCCCCTGTCCTGTGACTCGCGTTTTTGCAAGCCTTTCGCGATGTTTGAGGCTGCCGCCTCTCTCCTGTCTGCCCGGCTCGCCTCTGAGGAGAACAGGCCCACTGTGCTCCACGTTCCATCCAGAGTAACGGACGGGAAGCGCTGCCAGCCATGTTCTTCTGGATGATCTCTTGCCAGCAGCCATTGGGGGGAGGAAGCCAGGGGCGTGCTGTCTCCCCAGAGCGTCTTACCACATGTCTGGCCCCGTTACGCCCCTGTGGGAAAGCCTTTGAGAGAATGCATATATGTGTGTGGGTTACGTATGTACAGTGCGTGACAGTGCCATGTGCATCTCCGAGACCTAGGGGGCACTGTTGGGTTTCCCAGGGAATACCTGGTGGGGAATGTCGTTTCATTCGTTCCGTCTGCTGCTTCCTCTCTCTCTCTCCCTCTCTCTCCCTCTCGCTTGCTCTCTCTCTCTCTCTGTTCAGGTTGTGCTTCATCTCCATCCGCTGCTTCCTGCGCGCTGAAGCACCGCATCACTCTCACAGCGTTATTCTCACCCCCTTGCTGGCGGCTTCACATGGCGGCACCGAGACGGAGGGAGAGAGAGACTGGGAGAGAACGAGAATGAGAGAGAGGGACAGGGGGAGAGAGAGGGAGCGATGAAGGGCGGGGGGGGGGCTGCCGGCGGCGTTGCTAGGAGACCGTGCTCACACGCGCAGAGGCAGCCTTCGCCTCCCTCCCCCATCTATACCTCCTTCCTCCTCTGTCTCTTCCTCTCTCCCCACAGCTCTGTCACATTGCTGTTCCCTTCTCCTCTCATCTGTCTATCTGCCCTCCTCGTCTCCTCCTTCCTTCGAGGTCTGGATGCTACTCTGGTCATTGCTCCGCCCCCCCCAAAGCAGTGCTGCAAAAGTGCTGCCATGGCGACGGCAGAATGTGGGGCAGGGAGTAAGGGGCGCATCAGGGTAGCTGTACCTCCAGTGGCCAGAGGAGGGAGGGGGCAAGAGCCGCCTGCTGGTGGAGCTGTTGGTCAGTACAGGACAGATCAGATGTGCGTCAGGCAGGAAATGCTCAATGTCACAGTGTGTAAATTGCGATGCCGCCTACCGCAGACCTTCTGTGGGAGCCCCTACTGCCTTGTCCTGACTCAGGGTCAGCTTCGACCCCTTTGGGTAGGGTTTAGTGCCGACTGTAACCATGTGCCATTCTCGTGACTCCGAAGACAACTTTGGGCATGTTTAAGCAGAGTTATGCAGGGTACCGTCTGCAGTGAGTGGCAGCCAATGTCTCCAACGGTCAGCTATGGGGGACAGTGCCGTTCCGATCCTGGCGGGGGTGCTGGTGCTGTGTCCTTGAGCACGATGTGTGACCCTGCAACTGACAGCTGACCGTGTAGATAACTGAGTTCAATGCAGCAACTGGTAGGAAAAAACACAGCGAATCATGACAAAATAATGAGCTATTACCCAGAATCCCTCTTCACCTGCTTTTGGTTTTTGGTGCTTATATATATTATATTGTCCCCTCACGCTTTCAAACATGGGAGGAGGCGCTAGTCTACTGGAGGAGCAGAAACTCACTGTTATTAAAAGCCCAGGCTAAAGATCTGAGCGAGCGTGTAGATCTTGTATCATTAGGATCAGGTGACAGAGAAACTCCCTCATATAAACTCCCTGTTGCAAGTCACGAGTTTTTATGTTGTGAGGTGTAGTGATCATGTGCTTATGTTGCTGGGGTGTTTTTTTTCA
>JABFEA020000068.1:3700384-3712873 GCA_019775915.2 Cyphomyrus plagiostoma
CAGACACATCAATACTTGTAAGATACAGTATTCTAGACTGCTGCAGTCAAGTGGCTGAATTGCCTCGATTCTTATCTTCACAGACCAGTTTCACTTGTTCGGACAATGAGCTCTGCTTGCTGGGAGGGGGAGGGGGGGGACTGTTTGGTCAGCCCTGGGTTGGAGGTTTAAATCCCGTTTATGATTCACTATGATTCTGGCTCCAACCCCAGTATTTTGCCTCCGACTGGGAGGGTCCCCTGGTGTATAGGCCTAAATGCCAGGATTTGCAAAGAAATACCGTCCCCCAAGGGACCAGCCCACCTGAGATAATTCCCAAACTCTTCCTGCGTCCCTGAAGGTTAGAAACGGACAGAAGCGGGATAGTGTCCAATTACAGTCACGGTTACGTTGCAGTTGTCGGATCTGCCATAAGGGGATGCTGCAGACGCGCAGTACCCGCCAAGCGCATATGCGCTGCCGTGCTGCAAAGTGGGGTCGAACGGCCATGGGGGGGCTTCCTACAGCATTGATGTATCACGCCGCTCAGCCTGTCGATACTATGTGACAAAGTAAATACTGCATTTCACGAGACACCCTATCACTGGATGGAAACGGTTATTTATTCATTCTGGCGCAAACACTTTTATGCAGTTTTTCGCGTGAATGTTTTGTCTGCCTCTACTGAATACATAGAAAAAATGCCTTTTAAAATAATAAATCAATACATCAAACAATTATTTTTAATGTTTAAAGATACTTTGCACTGGCACGAAAAAAAAATGGGTAAGTACTTTAGTAAGCGAACCAGGATTTTTTTGCTGTTCTTATGTTTTGGTATACCCAGTCTCACCTTGCTAAAAGGCGAACGTTTCATCGATCGGTGTACTCTGCAACATCAATTAATCGAGATAGACAGTTAAACTTTACGGCAGATGAAATAATTTCCTTTGATGCTGTTAGTCAATAGAGAAACGAGAAAAGAAGATATCGATGCTTGCTATACAAGATAAGCGTCGTATTTGGATGAATCCGTAATATTTGTGGGGATCCCGTCGTCGAACGATGCGGTGAAATAACACGTGGAGTTGAGGTTCATACATGTATTTATTGGCTTGAACATTGAACGCCCGCGGGGGGGGGTGTTCCTGGCTTCTGTCTGTTTGGGGTGTATGAGAGAGAGAGAGAGAGAGAGAGAGAGAGAGAGAGAGAGAGAGAGGGCGGGGGCGAACAAAGGCTGGGTTTAAAAGCCGGAGACTATTTTACTGCAATTTCAGTCTGTATATAATTGTATCAGTTGCCCAGGGTTTTAAAGCATCTTTGTGTCCTGGAGAAAGTACCGCTACTCAACCTTTTAGTGCACTAGTTTGCACAGGCCAGACAAACGTGTGTCTTTGGTACTAGGGTTTAATTAAAGCTCCTCGGATTACGCACGCTACGGTTTGCACTGAACGTGTCTCCTCGTAGACAGAGATGGCAAAGGATGGGGAAAAGAAGACGTGCGGCGGCGTTCTGGACTTTTTTTGGAACCCTCGGACGCACGAGTTTCTGGGCCGGACGGCGAGCAGTTGGGGTGAGTCGGGGGGCCCGGGGACCCCCGTCATGCGTCGTGATCACCGACGGCATTACGCGTCCGGGAGCGTTTACGGTGCACTTTGGTTGCACTGAAATGTGAGGGCATATGACGTCTGTACAGCAGGTGTGATTTAATCTAAAAAATAAAAACTGAGGTTAGTTTTTCTTTGTTAAGTGGCGCAATCGATTGTAATATTTAAATCTGTGGCTGCGTAGTGTACGGATCGCGCTGTCCAGAGTGCGGTGCAACTCCGGATAGCTGTGTTTGCAGTCCAGTACTGATCGAAGACCTCCACTGGGGAACGGACAACAGCCGGCAAATGCTGCCGGCGCACTCCTGTTATTAAATTATTTAGGTGATCACTGTGCGCAATGCGGCTTCTTTTACGGAGAGTTTAGTAATCTTATTTTAAATGTACACTATCATAAACTAGCTACATTGCTGGGATGAATCCAAAATACAGCCGACGGTCAGCACGTGATTTGCTGGGGATTGAAATTCCGTCGGTAAATTGTGCCGTTATTCTCCTGTTGAAGAAAAATATACCTGCAAGACAAGAAGCCACACAAGTCTGATTTTGAATCCGTGCAAATCTGTTTGCATAAATCAGAAAAAAAAAACTCCCATGGTCACCACGCGTACAGTCTTAAATGATACCAGTGGGGACATTTGTGAGGATTTCTCCAGAAGTATATGATCGGGGGTCCATTTTCATTTGGACGCCATTTGAAATATGAAATACGGAAATGTTATCACTATTTGCTTGTTATCTATCAGCTGTAAGACTTCAATTTACTCCATAGACCACGTGGATGACAACTGAGGAAGAACGTAGCAAAAATCACATTTTCGCTAGTTGAAGCTTTAATCCAGGGTTATCATCAGTAATGTGCACCTTGTATGACATCGAAAGCAAGCAACAGCGCTTCTGGTCCCATACGGCCGGTATATCCCGCTTTGTTGAATTTAATTACTGAATCAATGTGTGCCTTTTATAGCAACGCGACAATTATAATGACATTGGCGCCCCTAATCCGATTTAATCCGACAGGGGAATTTTACTTGTATAACCACAACCTCTGCTGTAAATGTAATTCGGTTTTAATCCGCATCTAAGGATCCCAGAGTTTGAGGGGGGGGGTCCCTCTTCAAGCAGCCAGCTCTCAATATAACACTAAATCTTACCATATTTCCCTGGCTCTTGGCGACATTAAATCAACTGGACAACCTGAAAATATCATTATCCTAAAAGAGCCTTGATTTAAATCCGAATTAAGGTGCACGAAGCCATTTCGTGAATGTGGTCACCATTAATAGTGCGCAAAATCGCCTTAAGACAAATGAGCAGAGTGCAGTCGCGTGTGGGTAGGAGCTGATTTATATGCTACATGTGACAGGAATAGCTTCTTTTAAATGATATGCATACATTTGTGGATGAGTAACAGTGAAAAGTGTAACAGAATCGTTTTCGTCAATAAAAGGCGAGATTAATTCGTAATTTTGATGAATTATGTATGATGGTGGGATAATTGGATGAGGAAGTGCATTAGAGAGGAGGACCCGGCGGGATCAAGGGGTAGCGGTGCAATTGTGCCCCCAGTTTGAAGGGAGTGTTGAAAGGACCCGTTCCTGTCAGTGCGTGCGGCTGCGCGTGCGTGCGAACTCTGGACATCTAGCACAGCGTCTCCATGCGCGTAACGTGAGGAGCACAGAGATAATTGTATCAGTGTCTCTATTTTCAGATCACTTCTAACCGACTTACAACCACATGCTGATTCGCATTCTCATGTGTTCCCCGTATCAAGCAGTCTGTGGTCAACTTCTTGCTGACAGAAAGGATATTGACAGGACGTAACAGACGCGGATAGGATTTTAGAAAAAAACACCGGTAACGATCTATTTGAACACAAGACTATAGGATATTTAGTTAAATAAGCAAAGCTGCATAAACAAATCCTTCAGAAGGGACACTTCTGATATTCGTCACAGTAAAACAGAGTCAGTGGAAAGGAGGACAGGCTTGGAAGGGGAATTGGAAAGACTGTTGATTGCTCTGGAGTAAATTTGCTCACTCCCTGCTCGGAGGACCGCTGTCCTGGATAAGCCTGGCTCGTTAAAGCTTGTTAATTAGGCTATTTCTGAAACGGGAAGCCCGATTTCCGTGCGTTCCCTGAGCTTTTGATGCCGCAAAGCTTCGCTAATGTTCCCGTTTTAACGAACGTCCAGAACCCTTCCTGGGGATAAAGTAAGCTTGGTCGTGCTGCGTTCTCCAGTGTCACCTTAGTGGGAGGGACCCTCAGAGACACTGGACCGAAAAAGGCAGATTTTCCAATTGATTTAGCTCTTTATACAATTAGTGATTAGCCAACAACTTGGTGACAGGAGTTAAGGCTCAATTTCGGAGGATGTAAGGAGAGGGGGAGAGGCATGTTTATCGATTGAATATTGACAGCCGTGGCAGCCAATCCCTGAGCACAATGGAATGTGACACGCCCGTCCCCACAGCCCAACAGTCTTGTTAAGCTGTGTCTAGTTTAAGAATGTGATTCCATCTCGGGGCATTTTTCGACGTGATTATCACATAATGACCATGATTGATCTCATCGCTATAATTCTATTACTCGTGGGCACCAGAAAGGGGGGAGGAGGTAGGGCGACTCCAATAGTCCCTAGGTGACAAGAGGTTCGAAAAATTTGTAACAATCGGATTGGTCATGGTTGGTGCCAATCTTGGATTTAGTCTAGTACACTGTAATTACATCACAGATTACGCTCCCGTACAGGCATATTTATAAACTGCTTGTATGATATTCTCCATTACCTGGTGACCTTTCACATCCAACTAGATCATTGCTTATCATTGAGCCCCTTTGATCTATGAGTAACTGACTCACAGAATCAGGGGATTCGTTATTCTTAATAAAGGTGTGATTGAATCCTGTCTGGAAAATCTGGAGCATTTTGATATTGCTTGTAGCTTTTGTGGTACGGAAGCTGTTATATTTGTTGGAGTGGGACATTTTCATATCCAGGTTGTCTTCTGGTGTCATGGAGACAGCGGGTCATCAAGGGTTGTAGTTTGTCTATACAACCTTGGGCTGTATTTTGGCAGGAATTTCTCACCTGTCTCACATCCCGTACCTGTAAATTCTGAACTGTCTTTCTTTTTGACAAATATTTGTTTCCATGACATTCTCACAGTTATTGTCAGTGTGACTTTGATTAAATTTTAATTTGTCAGGCATACAAATCATTCATCCTATTTTAAAAGTGCGGTGACAGCTTCATGCCGTCCTGTTCCATGCTTCCTAAGATTATATCGGATCCTTTTCCTGACTTTGATTGAAGCCCTGGCGAGTACTTACTGCATCAATCCAATACTTGTACTAATGTGTTGTATGCTTTGTCATCGCAATATTATTTGTTAACATAGCATGTTCTAGATATACGTTATGCGCTGCAGGCATGATGCCTGAGAATGAATCGCCTCCTGAATTTTCACAACTCTGACCCTAAATTAAGTACTGCTTTGCGCCTATTTTTGGACATGTTCCACTAAAATGAGATATTCTGTAACCCATGATGGATCTAGCTCACTGGGTTTAGCAGTGCAAGACAGGGAATGAATTAAATATTCAAGTCCCACTTAAATGACGCGAGAGTTGCAAATGGAAGCTGTAACGGGAAAGCAGAGAGATGGAGAGCCAGAAAGACGGTGGTGTACACAGTCCCACTCTCAGGTTAAAACGTGAGTACTTAGCTCACATGGTTTAGGTATTTAGGTACTTAGTTCACATGGTTTAGGTATTTAGGTACTTATTTCACATGGTTTAGGTATTTAGGTACTTAGTTCACATGGTTTAGGTATTTAGGTACTTATTTCACATGGTTTAGGTATTTAGGTACTTAGTTCACATGGTTTAGGTATTTAGGTACTTATTTCACATTGTCCTTGCAGGACCGACATGTTGTTGGATACACGAAAACTAACAAGTGATCTATTGATTCTACTAAACCCCACAATCTTAGCCAGTCCCTTTAGGCTATTACATCTTACCCCATCCCCTTTCTGGATTGATAATTTTGAAATTAATCAGATCTGGAGGGCTACTCCACGAAGCAGGATTTGTCAGTTATCTGGGTTAGCTCAAGATAGAAATCATGATTGTCCAATAAGAGTATAGGTAAGGAGCATTCCTACTGGACAATCATGATTTCTATCTTAAATTAAGCCAGATAACTGAGAAATCTTGCTTTGTGGAACACTCCCTAGGATTTCCAAGTTAGCTGGATAACTTAAGACAAATGTGAAGACTGGCCAATAGAAGACAATTAAGTGATATTCCTATTGGAGAATCCTTACATTTGACTTAAATTACCTGTTTAATGAATACAATTTGCTTTTTGGAATACCCACGAGGCCTTTTGAGCAACAGTCCATGTCTTTGCATTCTGTTACCAGGCGATGCTTGCGGTGCTCAGTATTCGCTTTGTTGTATGCATACCCCTTCAAGCACACCACCTGAATATACCGTAATTTAATTCCACCTTAATTATTTTATCCAGAGAAACGTAATTAATACACTAACCTCGTGGATACAGAAAAACACAATTGTACTGGGTTCGTCTATCAGAGGAACATTAGTAGGACAACCCTGGAACCATTTAGATTTAATCCCCCACTGGTTTACACAGAGTCACGAATAAACTCACGCATAATCGCTCGTTTATGAATACAAGTTTAATTAGCTCTTTCAAATATATTATTCTGTAATCTGAATTGAAGGCAAAGGAAAGACAAAGGAAGGAATATGGAAACAAAGGCGAGAGAGACTGGGGCTTTAGGAGAAAAGAGGATTAAGGCTCTACTGCGTCTGTCTTGACGTATGGCGAGTGGCGTGATGATGGCAGTGAGATAACAACTGAAGGGCTATGGGACACGGAAAAGAAAACAATACACTTCATATGTCGTAATTTACATTTAAATTTACATCCGCTCGGAAATTTTAAGGGTCGTAGCAGACCGCGTTTTTAGGCTGTCATTTAAATCTCGCCGTTATCGGGAAATATAGGTTTGGATATTTGAGGAATTTTCAGTAAAGTACTTTGTCCATTGGTACGATAGACGTCGCATTTCTGGTGCACGTAGGACCACAAATGCAGTTTCGCTCTGCCAACTGGTGCGCCACCTGTTATACCCTGTGCGCGAGTGGCTGCGCCCTGATGCCATGTCCGCCCCCCATCTCCGGATATGCAGCGTCCAAATACATCCACTTTACGTGTACGATTATTTTTACAGACATTGCTTTTAACTTTTATAACGCTTATTGTCTCTGGCTCCGTCTATCGCCTAATTATTTGGAAGGCGACCAGTGCATTATGTGATTTACATGTGTAATAATCATGGTACCGTATTACTGTTTGCCGAGAGAATTTGTAAATATATATTGTCTCTTGGATCAGATAGACACCTTGGCAGCAAAAGCAGGTTAAGGATTACTGAGCAAAAACGTTAAACAAACACGACATAAACAGTAAAGTGAGATCGTATACTTAGGTTATAGGTGAGTTTTTTTTTTAAATATGCTGGCATCACCGAAAGCTTTTCCCGTCATTATTTGATTAAAAACCTCAGTAGCATAAAAACCTTGTGCTGTAACCCGTGATCGTATTGCTTCGATTGTAAGGGATAGGCCTACACGTTTTATTGATTATAATCTTAGTTAATACATATAATACCGGATTAGTCTCTTCCTGCAGACCGTTTAATTTTGTATAGTAATGATTCACCAAACAATTAAAATCTTCAAGCAAACGCTTGAGTCAGCAGTGTTCGTAACTCACTTTCATCCGGAAAACCACGAATTTACACATTGGCTCCAAATTAAGTGTTTTGTGGTGTCGACATGAAAACTTTTTGTGTGCTGTTGGTATCCGCAGGCGTTCCATTATGGCCAGCAACCCAGAAATAAATTTCTTTGCGGGTTCGGGGACCCTAGATTCTTCCCTTTCGGTTGATTTTGCTTACCAGTGGGTCCCTGATGCCATTTACGCCGTCGATAATGTTATCCCATCTTGCATTTACAGAAACCGTTCGATTATAAACACCTTATTTTGTACTTTAAGGCCGATTCCTTGACCTCCATAACCTGGCAGCGCTGCGTTAGGGATTACTGAGTAGTGATTGACTGAGCGTCTCCACCCCGCCAGGTCTCATTATTCTCTTCTACCTGGGTTTCTACGTCTTCCTGGCGGGGCTCTTCGTACTCACCATATACGTGATGATGCAGACGTTGGATGACTACAAGCCCACGTACCAGGACAGGCTGGCCACGCCGGGTAAAACACGCACACGCGCAAATCCATTTTCTGCTTCGAAAAAAGTACATTAAAAGTGATTGTTGTAAAAAAAAAGAAAATTTGGCGATAACTATGTATCCCCAGAGACATAACATCAACTTGACGGAGAGTTAAAATGAATAATATTTTGCGACGCATGTATTTAACATGTCTCTACAAAGATGGGAAAGAGTCGTACACACCCACACAGAGAAATGAAAAGTCTGTATGCTCTTTGGCACCAGGGATGATGATCCGGCCCAAAGGAGAAGCGCTGGAGATTGTCTACACCATGGACCACACTGAGAGCTGGGACATGTATGTTCAGGCCCTAGACAAGTTCCTCTCCTGTGAGTACTGCCCCCCACACTTGCATAGCAGTATTTCCTGTCAGGTTAGGGGTCAACTGACAGGCTCCTGACGTGACCTCATCTCTCCTCACTCCCACCAACCCCCACCCAGCCTACAACGATTCCTACCAGGCGCTGACCAATGACGAATGCCCCCCCGACCGCTACTACATCCAGGAGGACAGTGGAGACGTGCGGAACAACCCCAAACGCTCCTGCCAGTTCAACCGCACCCTGCTGGAGGAGTGCTCTGGGGTGAAGGACCGTTACTATGGCTACAACACTGGCAAGCCCTGCATCCTCATCAAAATGAACCGTGTAAGTTAATGGAAGGGGGTGGGGGACTTTCAGAAGAATGATGGGGGGAGCATCAAGGCACAAGTCGTGTCGTTTCTGACAGTTAAATAGTTTAAGGCAATGTTTCTTAGTGCAGTTTTCAGTGACCCCCCCGGAAGGGTCCATTTTTTTTTTTGCTCCCTCCCAGTTCCTAGCCAATCAAGAACACTGGATACCTGGAACAGGTGCGTTGGGAGCTGGGAGGGAGCAAAAACGTGGGCCGTCTGAGGGTCCCCAAGGACTGGACTGAGAGAGAAAAGAGGGGAAAATGCAGTGAGGTAGCAGAGAGTTTGCTGCAGCGAAGAGGAACACGGCGGTCAGCTGAAGAATGTTAGAATGTGGCAATGAAGGCTGTAGTTTTGCATTAAGAGGGAGGCCTGTGGAAGGGATTCTGGGAAGTGCAGGAGGCTGACAGCGAAATGGCCAGTTATGATGCGATAACTGACGATGTGAATTGTTCCTAAGCGCCACCCTCTCGCCCCCCTTCCCAGGTTATTGGCATGCTGCCAGGGATCCACGGGCAGTCTCCATATGTAACCTGTGCCGCTAAGGTGAGCCCCCCACCCTGAATGCCTTTTATCCCTAATAAAACACTTCAGCCAACAATTTTAACCGAAGTCCTCCATGTTAGATATGTTACCATTCAGCCAGAGGCTGCAGGTATCTGCAGGTTCTGATTGGAGTCTTTAACCGTGGCTCCCCCTGCTGTCCTACCCCGGTAGTGGTCTCACCGTGGCTCACTAACCATCCCGAGCATCTGTGTGTACCTCTTTTGTCCGCCTGTTTGTTCAGCTGGAAGCCTTTGTGTGCAGCATTCTGAGCGCAGCTCCCACCTTAACACCAGTGAAGCACTTCAGCGTGTTTATTTCTGTTCCAAGTGCGGTCATTAACCCCCCCCCCACACACACACACACAGAAACCTTAGTCACAAACCTGTCAGGCTGCGGCCCCTCTTCGCCACTTTCTCTTTTTGGTGCGAAGTCGCTGGAGAGGATGGATTCAGCCAGCCGTAGATGTACAAATGTCACGGCAGCACGGAATCCGTGTTTGAATTTGAAAGCGTGTCGGCCTGAATGGAAATCGCGTGTGGAAATCACGTGTGGAAATCGCGTGTGGAGCGGTCAGTATAAAGAGTATTCTGCTGATTAACGGTTAGCTGAATTACGGAATAATGTGGGGAATGGTGTTCAGTCCGTTTACAGAGCTTAGTATTTTAATGAAATTCAGATTACCTGCTCAGTGTAACCCAAAGGGTAATTAATTCCTGCTAGGCCTGGATTCAGCACATTCTAAATTAAAAGGCCCCTTAATCACCATGCCATCTGAGGTCACCAGCGGTTCTGTAGTATTGGCTGCATTTTGGTTTTATTTGCATACAGGATGAGGCATCACCTGGTTAAGCACCTTTGTTACACATTCATCACAGGCAGACAGTGGGGTTCTGGTATGGGGATTTAACTGTTGGCCTAATCGTAGTTTAGGATGGGAGTTAGGGCCATGCATGATTGATTTAGGGTTACAAATATAAGTGGGAACCCCCCCCCCCCAAAAAAAAAAAGAAAAACAACACATGGTCCTAACACCTACTGCCTTCCTGCCCCCAGAAAGAAGACGGTGACAAGATCAGGGAGTTGGCGTACTACCCCCCCAATGGGACCTTCAACCTGATGTACTACCCGTATTATGGCAAGAAGGCCCAGGTGAGCCCTCGAGACTCAAACCCACAACCACCCGGAGTTATTGTCAACTGCCAGCCGTTAGCTGCTGTCCTGTGTTTTAATATTATAGATCCCAAGAGGCAGACTGATGATGTAATGGGGAGGGGGTTGATCTGTCATGGCTGCCAGGCTTTTGACAGTCCAAACATCGCACTGACGTGTTCAGCGTCACAGTGAATGTAATCCTTGATCTGCATTAATGTTTCCTGACATGTAGTTTAAAGTTAATAAGGAATATATAGCTGTTTTTTATTTTTATTGTACCTAATTTACGTCCTTGGGTCCTGGGAGAAACAAGCTAATCAAGTAGTTGCCATGATGTCATCATCGCCATGGCGATTGATGAATGGGCGGTACTGTGTGCTGCCGCTGTAAACATGGACATCTGTACTGATCATCCTGCTCTAGGCACCGGTTTGGCCCCTGGGGCTCCGGCCCCGGTTGGCAGCCACAGCTGAGCTAAGCTACCTTAGTTCCACCTGCCCCCCCCCCCCAAATGTTTAAAAAATAAGATAAATAAGTAGCATGTACAGTCAGAAGACCATAGCAAGCTAGCTGGTTATCAGAACATGCTGTTTCAGTATCTCCTAAACAAGCAACAGATTTATGTAATATTTAGTGCAGCTACTGTTTGTGACCAATAGGGGAGCTCCCAATCTCGGGGGGGGGGGGCAACAGGGTGACAGCGGTCTCCCATAGGGCTGACATCATGTTTGTGACTCGAAAACAGAAATGTCCTCTCCCCCCACATCCCAGGTGAACTATTCCCAGCCCCTGGTTGCCGTCAAGTTCCTCAATGTCTCCTACGACGCCGACATCAACGTCGAGTGCAAGATAAACGCCAACAACATCGCCCCCCCGAGTGAAAGGGACAAGTTCGCCGGACGGGTGGCGTTCAAGCTCAGAATCAACACCAAAGTCTAACTGGGTCTACATTGAGATAACCCCCCAATCTCCCCCCCCACCCGCACATGCAGGCACCTGAACACTGTACACACAGAACCAGGTACCAGCAATAGCCCCCACTAGCAGATTGTACAAAAAAATTGGAAATTTGGAGATGATTTTTTACCCCAGTCACCAGTCATCTAAATGCAGTGGCACGAAGTTAAAGCCCCAACTCTATGCCGTTTCCATCCTCCCCATTACAACATCGCCCCCTACAGTCAAGTCCTTATACGTCACTAAATTTAATTGGAAACATTCTGTCTTGATTACGATTTCTATAAAATGAGACTCCGCACCCAGCTGGCAAAGAATAGCAGAAAATAGGATTGTGGGTGTTCTGCTACTTGTTGAGGAGCCGTTGGGGTGCCTCCGTGTATCTGATCGCCTGCTTCAGCCTTTTTGAATTGTGCATACTGCATGTCTGGCTCGGAAAGATTATATATATTTACAATCTGAATAGTCCCACAGGAACTGAATGATTTTGCTTCTCTGAAGCCTCCGCGCACCCTGACCGCACTGGAACACCACACTTGATCCTCCTATGCACGTTGCTCCATGTTGAACATGTGTCGATTGCCTGACCGTATGTGTGTGTAGTTTTCTGTGCGCATTATGTCCTCCTGCCTGGCAGCTGTAGGGCACCGACCTGAGGAAGGGGGGTTCACCCTCATCTGCGACTGACTGAAAGATCTAGCCCCACCCACCCTCATCATGTGTCTTATAGAAGCTTGCTCCCTCATTGTTCCGTGTTATGGAATGATGACATCAGCACCCCCTTCGCTGCAGGGCCGAGCTTTCGGGACTGTGATATAGATATAGTACTAGTATATCTTGCTGGGAAGGGGTGTAGGTGCTGGTTTCTGTGGTTGCCGGTGTGTGCTGCCCCTGAGAGCCAGGAACCAGGCTTCTGTAATGCCGGCCCCGGGTCTGTCCACCACGTGTGTGAGTCCTGCATGAGCCGGACCACATCATTGGGTGATCTAAGAGTGGATCACGGTCTTCTTTAATGTTCCATCAACTCAGACACATGGTCAACTTTACCACATTGTTTTTGTGAGGATGGGGTGGGGGAGAAAAAGTTAAAATATTGCATCTCTGATCTGGGTTATTAAGTGGGGGGGGGGGGGGGGGGTGACACATGTAGCATCCCGCCCCGTAAAATTTTGATTTTTGGGAAATGCAATGTTGGGGGGTGGTGTGGGAGGAATGGTTATTTGAGCATGAGGAATGGTTATTTTAAATC
>JABFEA020000068.1:3712973-3728944 GCA_019775915.2 Cyphomyrus plagiostoma
CCCGCCCCCCCCCCCCCCCCGCCCCCCCCCCCCCCCCCCCCCCCCCGGCCCCCCCCCCGCCCCCCCACAGTCACTACTATCTACCCTCCCCCTAAAAATATTCTTGATAGCAATAAAAATGTTGACGGCTGGTGTTGAAAGAATTCATTTATTAGCATAATCGATTATTAAATTTAATAAGCATTTTGCCGTGTTTCATATTTTACGAGACATTTGCGAGACAAAATTATGCAAGAGATTAAGAGGCTGATTCATATTCATACATGGATACGTACATTAATTAGATATTTAATTGATACTTGAACTGTTTTAACCGCTTAAATTCCCCATGTTTCCTATTTGATCAGGGCTGCCAGGGTTAAGCCCAGTCCCTTGGGAGCGGTCGTCATGGTTACAGTTATGGCACTGCGACGCCTCCAGCCAATTGCATACGAGCTGAGGAATATCCCGCTGGGCCGCGTGGATGTTGCTTGGATGCTGCTCTTTCTGCACACCTCCCGTCTCCTTCCCGATTGGACGTTTGCGCCTGTCGATCACTTGCATGTTTCCGGTTCATTTCTCTATGACGCAGACGTGGGGCTGCTCCCTTCTGGCCAGTTTGGCACGCCTCCGGGCTGCCGTTTGCCATGGGGGGGATCTGCTGATTGGCTGAAGGGACAGCCTGAGCGCTTGGGGCGTTAAGCTCAAGGCTCTTGTCCCTGTCCATTGCCGTATTAGTTCCATCTTTTTCCATTCTCTTCTAATCTGCAAGCCTGGTCTTCTAATCCAGATCACTTGTTTTGCACGTCTTTATCCCCCAGTCGATGTCGTTTGTTTCTCCTCAATAATCCCTCGTTTCTCTCGCATGAATTTGCCTCTGTTACGCTCTGTCTCAGTCATATCTTGCAGACATACTCCGGCCTTCTGTAACAGTGTGTCTAAAAACCTGTCGCATTCTGTAGACGGACCCATACACATTTATATTCGCAAGACTTTTCGAAAACCCCAGTTATTCGTACCGTAATACACTTATGACCACTGAAAAATCAAACAAGCGCATTACACACCTGTTGGTTTCTCTCTGATGTAGATTAATTACTACGATCTGAACGATATTGAAATAATTGATGTATAAAAATATCATTTGTCTACACAAACGATATTCATATACGTATCCGTGTTTCTTGATTGTACTGATCTCTTATTAAGTTTTTACATTTTTATTTATATGAGCAGATGTTTTCATTTACAGACTCCGATTTCATTTACAAACTCCAGATTTCTTAATTGTGTGAACTTATTATCTTTTTCTTATTTTTCATTTATTCTTCCGATTCTGTTACATAGTGAATTGGTTTGTTTAAATACAAACACTAACCGAGAACATAATTACAGACTAACCAAGGGGGTTTAAGGTTATGGCTGAGGTTTGGGTTTACGGTAATCCTCTGCTCGTCTCCCTGCCGGTTTCCGTTCAGTGCCCTTTGCTGAGCTAAATGCACGTATTGTTTTTGCCCACGTTAACTTTAATATTCTCGAGAAGTACTTTGCAAGCAATTTAATTCGGATATGATCTAAAGCAATATACATACTAATATTTCTCCTAAGGCTGTACATATATTGGTGGTTGCAATATAATATGAAAATTAAATGAGATACAGACATATGATATATACACTTTTTGCCAACACGCAAAAACATTTACATAATTTTTTTATTGTTGTTTAATTTAAAAGAGCATACTATACTTATGGCAAGTACTTTACTAGTTGACGGCTATGTAGGTGTTGACCAGTGCTGATAATGTATTAACTACTCTCAATACTTGAAAGGTACGCAGATATCAGATACGTTTGACCAAATATTCACTAGTCTTTGTTTTTGTTTATTTCTTTATTGCTATTTATCATGATTTTGGACGCTGCTTGTTGAGTTTTGCTAGCCATTCCCAACTTGTTATAAAATGTATCGTTATGCGTTTTACATTTGTTTGTGTTATTTAAATGAAAGTTACGGATGATTTTGACTTGATTAATACTAGCCTCTTCAAGATAGCTGTGTCACGAATTTAGTGTTTTTTACGTTGCGCGTCAAATCATAATAATTTCTACCAAATTGCAGGAAATATACCCAATGACCCAAGTTTTGCAATGCACAATTTCTAACTAGACAGAAATCTCTGCGCAGAGTCATCGATCTTTAAAAATCTAACCAAAATAAATATTTTGAGAAACTTCTTAAGCGAAGCAGGTTTTAATTTTTTTCCATGTTGCTATATGCTTGTTTTTGTATTATCATATGTATATTAATTTTCATTGCTTGTGTCCACTGTAAAGGTGATGCTAGACAAACCAATAAAATATTTTTTAAATGACATATATTTTTAAAAGAACATGATATTAATTCGGTATTGAGGTTAGTCTGGTGAGCCTGGTTGTATGGCTGCTGCTCGGTTGCGACCGAGATAGATGGCGCTCGATGAAGAAACTCAGTTGCAAATCACCTCGCTTTACAAAAACATTTTTGCCTGATAAATGAGCAATGCCGATACAATTTTCAGCAAAATTTTATTAAAGACTTTGACTTGACTACACCCCTTATTCTTGTGCGTGAATTTGCTATGGGACGTGTGTAATACCGATCAGGGGCGGGAGGGTGTTTCCGGGGGGGGGGGGTGTAAGGGTTGTCAGAGCTTAATTACTCTGAGGGGCTGAAGAGAATAATGAATGAATGAATGAGAGGGGGGATGGAATGACAACAGAAGTGAGGAGATGGATGGATGGATGGATGGATGTGAAGAGTCTGTGGATAGGAATGTACCCTGAGGTAGGGTGCAGGAATGTGATCAAGTAACTATACAACGTTCTAACAAAACACAAATCCCAATGAAAAAAACTGCCTTAAAAGGAACTAGATTCTGTCTCTGTCTCCACCAGTGAATCAACAAAAACAAGACCAGACATTCCACAAGTAATTTCACCTAGATCGCAGGCATAACGCTACACCAGGACATAATGAATTATAACGCACATTAAACCCGTTAAACGTTAGGCAATCACACGGCAGGTCACATCGTCTTACACACGATTCAGGAAATATTTGGCTCTCTGTATAGTCGATTAGTAGTTCGATGTAAGTGTCTAAACATCCCCGGAGACATTCAGATCTCTTGGGACCTGTTTGATTGGCAGCTCCTCTGGAGTCGCAATCAGGAATCCTGACACTGCACCTCCCTGCTCTCCCACCGTGCCCAGCAGCCTGTGCCCAGCAGCCTGTGCCCAGCAGCCATGAGTCAGCACTTCCTGAACATCCATCACCTCAGCACCCTTCACGCTGATGGACATTTCGGTCCATAGATGACAGTAATGGAGAGACTGGGTTGCTCATTTCTGACCTTCACGATGGGGGTCTCTCCTGAGGAGAGGAAATGGAAAGTAAGTGTGTAAAGGACATGGAGGGAGGGAGCCAGTGGAAGTAACTGGAGAAAGAGAGGAAGAGAGAGAGAGGGATTAAACAGCATTAGAGGCACTTGAGTGTCTGAAATAGTCAGATCAACAGGCATATAAGTATCCGGTAGATGTAAAATAGACCAAACACATACCGACACGTTAGCATGTTCACTCATGAAGCACAGACATGCTCCTGGTGCCTGAATGTCACACACCTGGCAGGTTTATGCCGTGTAAAATCACTCTTATGCTCCTGCATAATAGTATTTTATTCAGTGTCCACCTACTGATTCAGATTCATGATCCAAAATTAATACACGAATACAAAACCACAAGCGAATGACCCAAGGTCGACAAAGTGGGGGGACACCCCCAGGAGACAAAAGGACGAACCATTAATATCAAGCCCTTAGGAGTTTCACAATGCCAATTTACCCCACCACCAGGAGTCGTGCTGTGACGTCATTCTCTTTAATTGTATTGGTGCACTGTCCTACATTTCATCAGCTAAAAAGGTTAAAACATATTTACTGAGGGAATTCACATGATTTTTTTTCAAAAGTGTAACATCTGGACTCCTGTGTTGTGAGGCAGTTAGTTTTCGGCAAGGAGTTTTCATCTGTGTGGACCATTAACCCCGTTCCCAGTTGGGGGGGGGGCTCTCCCTTCACACCTTTAGGGCAGATCCAGCATGCCGTGTTCCTCGAGGGCCACTTCTGTCCTGGTATACACCTCTGTGATGGCCCTGACCACTTTGTTCAGCACCAGTGTCGCCCCCTGCTGGTTCTGCACACACACCAGCCTGAAGAAGTAGCTCCTATCCGGTATGGCGATGAAGGCCAGCTCGGCGGCGCGGCGCACCAGCCAGGTGTGGTGTCGGGACAGGCTCTCCTGGTAGGCCTCGCGGCACAGGTCTGAGGGGCTCCGCGCGCGGCCCCCAGGGGGGGGGCTCTCTCCCAGCTTCTGCAGAAAGAGGCGGAGCCAGAGCAGGGCCCGGTGGAGGCGGAGGAGAGTCCTGCAGCCTGAGGATGTAAGCTGGCGGAAGTCCACCAGGCCAATCTGCAGCTCCGCGGTTATCATGGAGCGCACCGAGTGGTACGACCCCTCGTCTGTCTGAAGCCCCCTTGTAGGAGCCCCACTACCTAAACACCTGGCCCCCTGGCCGCAGCCCCCCCGGCTTTCCCTGTCCTGCTGGGCCAGCTCACGGATGAGGCCGGTTTTGTCCTTAATCTCCTGAGATATCAGCCCCACCATTGGGCCCAGGGCGTTCAGGAACCTGCACGGGGGACATCGGAGGCGTCAGAGAGAAATGGAAGCAGGCTTAAATAAACATGGCAAATCCAGCAGGCAGGAAGCACATTTGCCGGGTGTGAAAAATGTCAAGGTGAACTGATCCAGAATCAGTGAGAGCTGATAAAGGGACTCAGGACAAGAAGGGGCACTTTCATCATCAGCGAGCGACATTGCGGTCGGAAGTCACTATCGCATAGCAGAATGTAATTCATGATTAATATAACATACTTGGCACAGTTTTTGGCACAATGATGGACAGCAGTCATAGTTTTATTGAGTATGCAACGCAACGATTTTCATTTAATAGTGCCGCACGTATAAGAAGATAATCGGTAAAACACGTGACTATTTCTGAATTTTCGTGTTGCCTCCAGTCATTTTTGGATGTTCTTGTCAGCCCAAATATTCAGCAAACACTGCACCTCTCTGCCGTAGGCCAAAGCGATTCCTTTGCCACAGTGTTTGTTAGATGTTTGTCGCTACCCAATCTGTACAGTTTACCCAATCCGTTCCGTCCGGCTCCGGGTCGTGTATAGTCTACATGCGCGACTGTGTTGTGCCAGTCACACCTCTGGCGTCATGGGTTCTGTATTCCAGCATGGTTAGCCATCACACACCCGACTCTGACTCAGCCCCCCTCTTCAAACGGGCATGGTCAAATGAATCGGACTTTGGGGGTCAAACACGCTTGGGCACGGTACAGATGGCCTAGTGTGGGTATATACCCTAAGGTGGACGCTCCTCGTCTTTAAGGTGCCCAGGGCCCTTACTTGATGAGCTCATCCCAGCTGGAGAGGTACGGCTGCATCAGGACATCGGTGCCAGGGCCCAGAGCGGAGCGGAGGTGGGACACCAGCTGGGACACCTGGAAATCCTGGCCAGGACACTCGCGCAGAAACAAGCCGTCAGTGACCTCCTCACCTCTGCCGTCGTCGGACGTGTTCAGACCCCCAGGCTGCTGTGAGGGAGAGAGTGATGTCATTATCTTGCTAGGCAACTGTCAGTTACCCACCAGGGTTAGTCATTAAATCAGCAGTCACCTCACTTCCTTGTCATTTCCTCACTTGCTGTGTGTCTCCATTACCTGCTTCTTCCCTATATCTGCCCCATTTCCATCCCCTTGATAGGCCAGTTGTTTCTTACCTTGTAAGCCAGTTATGGGTCTTTATTTGATTCAGCCGGTGCTCAGGGTCCATTTCAGATGGCTACATGCTTTCTGATGACCTGCTCTAGATTCTGTTTATATTCTAGAATGTTCTAGGCTGTAGAGTCCCTGTTGGCTGTTAGCCATTAGCCATCAGCGTGGATGAGAGGTGCTGTGGAGGTTTATGGGTCACCCTTACCGTTTGTATCTGGGTGTATTCCTTTGGGCAAGGGCGCCAGAAATCCTGCAAGTTCCCCTCTGCGGAGGGAGAAAATGGGAGAGACGGAAGGAGAGATTTAACGTGCTTTTATCCAAAACTGACAATTAGCCTTTACTCTCAGAGAAGCTGGTTTATCTGGTGCCAGAGCATAAGAGCCTCATAAAGGAGTGGTAACCAGTGCAAAGGTCAAACACGCGAAGAGCGAACAACTGAGTGAGAGTGGAACAGCGCCCATGTGTGGAAAGGGAATTCAGTGAAGCCTGCGAGGCTTGTTGTGAGTGAGGGACAAGACAAGGAACAAGGAAGGCACAGACGGCAGGGGGCATGGAGGTTAAGGAACCAAAGAGCCCCACAGCTCTGGGACGTGGGTTTGTTACCCAAAAGGTCCCTCCTTTCCAATGAGGAAAAGTCCTCCGAACATTAAACACCCAGCTTTGCAGTCGTGGTGGAAACGTTGCACTTTTTAACTGATGTGTTACACGGCTTGGTGTCCAGGGACCCCGTTCCTGGTGAGGCGGACGCAGATTTGTGTGTTCCGGACAAACCGTGCTCACCGGCAAAATCCGTGAGACGGCCGCTAAAACACGGCCGCGGGACTGTACCTGGCGGAGCACAAGGAACGCGATTCAGAGGGGGGTCCCGGGACCGATGTGGGTGCACACTCACGGAGCCACATGGAGCCCAGGAAGATGATCACAAGCAGGACAGCCACACTGGCCCTGCCGCTCACGCCCATGTTGGCTCCTCGTCACGGCACTCCACTCGTTCATCGGCGCTATCCGTCCATCTTCCACCTCTCTGTCAGCCCTCTCTTCTCCTCAAGGTCGCTTCCGGCTCAGAAATCCAAACCAGTCTCAGAACCTTCCAGAATATTCCTGAGTTACTCCCAGCTGCGTCTCCCTTCTCCCTCTCTCCTCATGTCCCCCTCTCCTCCTTGCCCCTGTCTCTTGCTGTTTCTGGCCCCCGATCCTCTTGTTCCTCTCTCCTTTTTATTGCTTGGTTCCAGAGTCCAGAGATTAGCTCTGGTCGGCCATATATGGAGGCAGGGTGACCGAGAGTGACCTCCTCTCAAACTCCCAAGTCCCCCATGAGCAGCTGAATCTCCTCCTTCCTTTATACCGTACGGTCTTGTCATTTTTAGGCTACTCTGAAGTTCAGCTGGTAGGTCTGTCTTCGGCTCAGACTTGGGACACTAACACCACCGTGATGTTTTTGTGCACAACTGGCTGACGTCACATGTGAGCCGCTTGTGTTCTGGTCCTACACCATTCCTGTCCTCCTCGGATATCAGGGCGCCGACGCTGTACAGCAGGTTCAGAGTAAAATAATGATCGCCGTGGCTGTGGTGAAATATTTTTAACTGGTTTAAGTCCCTGTTGCTGTTTATCTCTTAGCTACCATGTTAAAATGTTGGCACGTTAGTTGTACCTTTGGATGGGGGGTGGGGTGGGGTAGAAAACAACAGATGAAAACAAAAGTTTTCATCCAAAATGATTCTTTATTTGCTATTTACACAGGAACACTTGAATGTCTCTTTTCACACCTTGCTCTCCCTTAAGACAAACACACACCTAGAGCGTTGGGAGGGAAGCTTGGGGTTTAAGCACAGGGTCAGGTCACTTCTCCAGTGTCCCAGGAGAATTTTGGGAGGGGTTAAGGGCTTTATTCAAGGGTCCAATGAAGCTGTCCATATTTTGCCGAGGCTCAAACTGGCGACCACGGGCACACTGAGCCACACGTCACCGTAGGACCATGAAATACCCAGTGCAATAACGTATTATCTCAGAGGTGATTTGCATGCAGTTGTGTCAGGTTCTCCCCTGTTTGCCAGTATTTAATTACGGCAGTATTTTACATTCCTGAGGAAACAGGCAGCATTTGCTACAGCGTACACCCAGGTCCTGTTCAACACCACTGATACCTGCTGCATCACCGCGGTAATAAATGTCTGACCTGAGTGTTTTTGGTGGGAAAGTGTCCCATGTTCCCTGTTTATCTTTCTCACTGCTAGCATGGACTCTGAACTGAGGGGGAGCCGGGTAAGCGATTCAGACATGCAGATACACATGCAAAGTACATACAAAGCTTGTACCTCCTGACAAATGCTTATACCTGAAAGGTCTCCATGTTTTCCAGAGCAGCTCATGGTTCAAGGGACTCCAGGTCTCCAGGAAGCATGTGACAATGACTCCTAATGGTCCTGGCGTTTGCATTCATTTGATTAGTTCCGCTACACAGTGCCGTCATCCTGCGACGTGATGCTGTGAATAACAATCCTGCCGTGGGAAGGAATAGCAACAAGGTGTCAATGATCGGCAATGATGACTGTATGTGGGACACACATTTAGACATTTGGGTGTGTGTGGCCCCCCCACGCAGCTTTGATCCCGCTTCCTGGCTGACCTCTGCCTCAGACCTTGGCCGTTATCTCTTCGAGCGCCGGGCATTTTACAGTAACTGTTTATCCCGGACAGCCTGCATGGGTCACCCTGTCAGAAAGCAGTCGACGCAGAAAAAAAGACTTACATGCTCACTCGAGTAACCAGATGTGGTCAACTCAACAGTCAGAGATTGTTAGGTACTGTAAGGATTCTGCACGGCAGCCCACCGACCCCCGTACAGTTATATACAAAACACCAGCATTGACAGATAGACAAATTTACCCACACCTGGCTCTCATTCAGACTCATTCACAACAAGCATTGACAATTCCAGGCACTCCTGCTTCCTATTGGCCGCCTCTCAGTGCTTGGGCGGCTCCCATTGGCCCGGGGTTACGGTTGCTTATGTGCAGTTGCCGGGCCAGAAGGGACACTGACATGGTGACAGGGGGGCTTATAGCCACGATGGATATTTGACTCCGCCGTGGGTGTCATGCAGACAGAGTACAAGAGAACCCCCTCCCTGGTAAGGTGGGGCAGTTTTCCAGGTAACTAGATGCTGCTGCGGTAGGCGAAGTGACACATGGCGCCACCTGACAGGTGTCCCTCGTGTCACTTGATCTGCCACATGAAACTCACTTTCACCGTGTGCAGGTGTGTGACACGTCACCCCGGCCACCTTATACCCTGCACCTCCACCCCTGCCTCATCAAGCTGGGGGACAATTTCAGCACATTTCTTTTCTGGCTTCCTGCCCAACCCTTTTAACCGTCACGCCACCTAGTGGCAGACTGCGGCACTCATCAATCCGTCGGCCATGCTGCTTACTTCTAGCTATTCCTAGCATGCTGTGAGTTTGGCTGATGGTCCCCTGAAGCGGGTCTGTCATTAACTTACGCCAACACCGATACGTGAGGAGGACGCAAGGAGAGGTCTGATGCCAGACAAGTGGAGCACGCAAGGTGAAGGACGTGAACCCGATACCTATCCTGTTAATATTTGATTGAGAGAAGTACAGGGGGAGATAGGTGCAACATATCCACTTTCGAGACAGCACTTTGGGGTGGTGTGTGGTTCAGTGGGTTAGGATGCTGTGGTCCTGATCAGAATGTTGCTGGTTCAAATCCCAGGCTGAGCAGAATGATGTTGCCACTGGGCCCCTGAGCAAGGTGCTTCCGCTCTAATCTCCCCAGGGACTGTCTGACCTTGCTATCAGAAATAACACTGGGGTTTATTTATCTGGCACCGCTTTGGCTGAGATGTTCATATCAGAGGGAGGACCAGGGTATAGAGGGAGGTGGCGGCATTACTGTGGCAGCTAAAGGGAAAGCAGCCCACAAAATCAGGCTGCTTCCCTGCATTGTGTCCTGTTAGGATTCAGGAGTATTCTTTAATAATTGTTCAACTTACGTCAACACTCAACGGCTTCTCCTGGCTTCTATTTTCACCGTTTATGTACGCCTCAGTGTAAGATACCTTCAAACTTCCCTCACGAAGACGAGTTCTGGGCTGCCCCCAAGGAGCACGTGCCCGCCGCGGAATTCACGCGCCTCATTTACTGTGAAATGTAATGACTCGCAAATGATGAGTGTGTGGAGGGGTGGCACTGAACGCTGCGCCATTTGGGGGGGGGGGGATTTATCACAAAAAAAGAGAGACGCCACGGTTTTGGATAAAAAAATAGGCCGTTTTCTGAAGCGAATGCGAAAGGGATACTTACTGTAGAGAGCAATAAGGGTGCTTAAGCACACAGCCGTTTCCGCGTTCAAATTTTAAAACAGAAATATTTATTGCCTATATTAATGGCGATTTCGACCGTTTCAGATGAGTTATCTCAGTCTTTTCCTTCTCTGTGCTATCTCGGTCAAATGCAATTTGCATCAGAATAACTCATAAATAAAAATAGATAAGGCAATTTAAATGGTTGTCTCGTTCAACGGCCAAAGTATTTAATAACCAGGCTCTAAAATACAGTAATTGCCTCATCCTTAGTCCTTACGCAAGCAGAACAAAGATAATAAATCATTAACCAAAAATAATTATGTTAATTTAAGGCAAAACAGTACACAGAATTAGACCTGTTCCCTCCAACAGTTTTAATATCTAAAATGAATATATTTTGACCCCAAAAGCTCTCTCCTCCACTTCCATAATCCGGCGGGATCCTCCGTGTTGTACTGACAGCGCGCAGTTGGCTCATCCCAGACCCCGTTAATAATATCACTGCCCCCTTGAGGAGGTCCTCTCTGTATAATAAAACAGAAACAAGCCAAATGCAGCTTATGCGTTCACTAAACGCGTCAACCAAACGATACGAAACTGTCATATGCACAGAGTCCATTCTGATACACGCACACAGCGCATGGAGCGTTATTTCAACGATCTGTCATTCCGTTCCTCTGCCACGACCCGGACAAAGTTCCTTCGTAGGAATACTGTAAGTCTCCCTGGCAGCAAAGACATTGCGGGTTATTTATACCAACGAGTCCCAGATAAGGATCAGCAGGAAGACCCTCTCCAACCGGGCCCCCAGGGACACCTGTTCGCCGCGATCACGGGGACACGGGTCGTGGGGTTATTAAAAATAATGGCAGTAATGTTAATTATTATGGCGACTGTCTTTGATCTGAAACTACAATGTAATTGGAAACAAACCGAATAGACTCCTACCAAAACAATGGCAAGTTTTCTAATAGCTGTCACCCTATAAATAGTATATACCTAGCAAGTACCGGTCATTCGTTTTGAACTCTTTTTCTTCCTCGATTTGCCGCAATTTCCCATGTTTATATGAGACAAGCGACATGTCTGGAAGCATTTTAAAATATTTTAAACTCTTCTTTCTAAGCAATCGTGTTGATTGCAATAAATTTGGCTTGATTTGGTAATGAAACGTCTATATAGGGGCCTAACGTATTAGGTCTATTATCCATATTAATAAAATAATAATTTGAAAGATCACGCCGTAAGCTCTCCCGTTGCTATATGCGCCGATAGAGTAATATAAAGATTATTATTAGTGGTGTATTGAGTTAAGCACAGCCTTGCTGCTTTGTAACCCGACCCACGGACAGCGACAGCTGGAGGAGCTGGAGGGGGTACAGCGGGGTTAAGGGAGAAGCGCGGCTTGGAACAGCTCCTTACTTTCCCTTTTTTCCCTAGATCCTTTTTTCGAGACCCTTTTTCATTTTGGAGACATCTGGGCGCACAGGAGAAAGGCCGGGTCCGGCGATGGCGTTCCAGCCCGTTCCGTCGCGCCTGCTGGCAGCCGCGCTGTTGGCCGTCGCCCTGGCAGGTAACCGCCGAGGCAGCACACTTCTGCGCCGCTTACAGCTTTCGCCCACTTTCCGGCCTCTATCCATACTTGTCTGACTTCTAGGTTTTGTGTTCCGCGAGAGGTAGTATTTACATGCGCAGTAATGAAAAATAAATATTAAACCCGATTATTTCACTGTCCTCCTTCATAGATCTTTATTGCTGTTCTTTTGCTTGGTGGGCGCTATGTAGAATTTGCCTGATGTAGTTTTAATAATTTAAACAACGAATTAATTTTGTTTTGTGTTCAAAGCTAGAAGAGCCCAGGGCTGCTGTGAAAGTCTTCGTGTTTATGTTAAGTATGTATAATATTACACCCTGTATAAGTCCCGATTTAGGAATTTGAACCCTGTTAAGGATTCTTTATCCGCATTAAGTCTAGATAGGGTGTCCTGCACCCGATCGGGGTTTATTCTGATCCTGGACGGGTTTGTGTTGGACGGCAGTCATTTCCACCCCCACAGTTTTACCGGTGAGCGGAAACGAGGAGACGGAGCTTCTTAGGCACCTGATGACGGGCTACAACAAGAACATCCGCCCGGCCAGGCACGCCGACGACAAGGTGGAGGTGCAGGTGAAGCTCACCCTCACCAACCTCATCTCGCTGGTAAGGACATATGTTTGAGTGATTGTTAGCCTGAAGATGGAAGTCCAACTTTCCGTTGCTTGCCTCCCCACCTGCTGCTTTACCTGGGCTGACAGAACACCGCTGAATACCCAGAATGCACCACGGTTACCAATGCCACTGCATGTCCACAGCTCCCGGATTACCCACAGTACTTTGCATGTCCAGAACCTTCTGTAATTTTGCTCCCAGTTTACTGGCACATATCTTTGAAGCCGTAACTGGCGCTGGCTTCACATCCCCCAGAAGGGAGGTCTCTTTATGACCTCGTGCTTCTGCATTATGTCACTCTAAATTGTCTCTCTTTCTCAGAATGAAAAGGAAGAAACCCTCACCACAAATGTCTGGATTGAAATTGTGAGTCGTTTTTCCTACTTTATCTCCAGTTAACCTCATGTCTATTTTTTAAAGGGAGTTTTGTACTGATTGTTAACCGTCCCCAGTTAACCCTTGTCACTGTGATGTGTCCTCCACCCTTCCCCCCAGCAATGGAACGATTACCGGCTGGCCTGGAACACCTCTGCCTACTATGGTATCGACGTGCTCCGTGTTCCCTCCAGCATGGTCTGGCTGCCTGACATCGTCCTGGAGAACAAGTGAGCCCAAACCCTCAAACAAGTCGAAGCCCTACTGCACGATGTGGCAGCCTGACACATCATGAGTATCAGCTGCAGGGGATGTGGTTGTTAAAAATCCTGAATATCACTGTTGCACTCTTGAACCATGTGTCTTTTTCCACCTGGACAAAAGTGTTGCTTCAGCAACAACAAAATGAATCCTTTCTCATGTTCCCCCCACCCATTCACGCCTCCCAGCATCGATGGCAAGTTTGATGTGGCCTACTACGCCAACGTGCTGATCTACCCTGATGGCTCCATGTATTGGCTGCCTCCTGCCATCTTCCGCAGCACCTGCTCCATCGAGATCACCTACTTCCCCTTCGACTGGCAGAATTGCACCTTGGTCTTCAGGTCAGTGGATGGGAGGATCCATCCAGAGGAACCCAATTGACTGGGATCATAGGTATCTGTAAAGGGGGATGTGGCCTCCCCATTTCTGTGGGTCTTCTCTCTCCACTATAGTCAAAAACATCTTGTGATGGTTTTCTACACCCTCGAAGCCTGACACCTCAGTGGAGATCAGAGTGATTCCAAAAGATCATAGTCGTGGATATCCCTGTTTATAGGGAACTGTGTGCCATCCTGCAGAACATGTAGATAGCGAGGGTGCGAGAGACACGCCCCTTTTTTGACCTATCACACGTTGCATGATGAGGAGGCGGCCGTTTATGATGTCGGAGGCACGGCTGTAAATCAGTTGTGAAGGGTTAGAGTTTAGCATTGCGGTTTAGGGTTAGCTGCTTAAATTGTTAAGGCTTGGGAGTCAGTTATGATTAAGTTCTTCCTCTCTAACTTTACTTTTCTGAAAGGTACAACAGCAGAACCCCTGTTGGGACTTGTATCCACAACCATCTGTGTCCTTAGCTATGCTTCCTTCCACCTTGAATTTTCAGTATGAAAGTGCATCATGAGACATGGTGGTGACCTTCTTGTTCAACGTGGCTGCTACACTGCTCTCCCTCATTAGGTCCCAGACCTACAGCGCCAAGGAGGTGGACCTCATTTTAGCCATGGATCTGGACACTGAGCAACCCATTGAGTGGGTGGTCATCGACCCAGAGGCATTCACTGGTATGATCTTCTGGTGCTAAAGGAATCATCCTGGAGTGATCTGGTGGTGTTATTCTGGGTGGATCATTTTACTAAAGAGCATCAAGAATCCTGTCCTACAGAATAACATCAGAGTCTCTCCTCTTATCCATCTGCTCAGCAGTCTGTCAACCCTTAAAATGCCAGCCACAAACTCGAGCTCCCTGTGATGGTCTTCGTAAATTACAATGTGCATTCCATGTCATTTATACTTAGTCATTATTTAACGAAACCCCTGCTATCCAAAGACTTTTGGCAGGTTTTCTGAACTTACAGCCACACTGGTGCCCCTGCTTTTTTGGTTGCTGACATATCTGTGATGTTATAGATCAGATTTCGCTGCAACTCCCTAATTAGATTACCCATTAGAGGAGTGATTGGCTGAAGAGTCCTCACACCTGGGTTTGAACAGCTGACCTAAAGGTCACCCCAAATACCTGCACACACTGCGGCTCTTTGCGGATAAGGTCGGCCACCCCTGTTATAGATCATCAGTCAAATCTTGGAGCCCTCAACAGGACCCTTCCCCCTTGGTCCCTCCCTCAGAGAATGGAGAGTGGGCGATCAGGCACCGGCCGGCCAGGAAGCTGGTTAACGCCCGGTACACGCCAGACGACCTGGAGTACCAGGAGGTGTACTTCAACCTGATCATACAGAGGAAGCCGCTCTTCTACATCATCAACATCATCCTTCCCTGTTCCCTTATCTCCGCACTAGTAGTGCTGGCCTACTTCCTGCCTGCACAGGGTAAGCATGCTCACCATTATCAGATACACGCCCCTTCTACCTGTGGTTTTGATTGTGCTGGGCTGGTTCTCCTGCTTTCCTCTTTCTCCCTATACCTCACCATCCTCCCTTTCTCCATATTTCCCTCCGGTTTTATTCCCTCCTTCTCTACCCCCCAGCGGGCGGGCAGAAGCTGACTGTCTCCATCTCCGTCCTGTTGGCTCAGACTGTCTTCCTGATCCTCGTTTCCCAGAAGATTCCAGAAACTTCTCTTTCAGTGCCTCTCATTGGGAAGTGAGTCTAAGTCCAAGCAAGCTAGTGTCTCTTGGCACTAGGGCCCTGCTCACCTACATCCCACTGTCCCTTCATCTCACTGTGCCGGCATCAAGCCGTATTGCTCCTCTGTCCACATCCCTGTGCCTGATTCTTGATTCCTGTGCGCTAATTCCTGTGGGCAGCCAGCAAGAGGGCTTATCAATAAGCTGCCAACACGCCGAGATTGCTAGCTAAGATCGAAGAGAAGCTGCTGTCCTACTCTTGAATATTACATGTAGACGCCATAAGCAGAAGACAAGGAAATACTGAAAACATGCCCACTACATGCTAATGATGTGTTGTCTGCCAGTTTAACTGGTTATTAAGCTGGTAACGTCGACTGAATAATATATCGGATCCCAGACGGAGCCTTGTGGCACCTCGCTGGTTACACTAAAGTTCTGATTCTTACAGGGGCAAACTTTCTCCTGATCGTTAGCCATTTATTTATACAGGTGGACTCACCATATCAGTAATAGCAGTCTGGTTATTTTACATAGTTGGGTTGGTTCTATACATTTTTAATAGATTGTTTTTTATCTTACCTTCCCTAACAGTTTCTGGAATTAAATATCTAGAGATTAATATCCTTTAGTATTGCTTTGGTATCATATATCATGTTCATATTGACTTTGAAATTTTACACTGTCGACTCCCTTTGTGTTGAGTTGGCCTTATTCCAGGTCTTGTGCATGGTGAGATCTTTCCGCCATGTGTTCCTGCTGATGACCCGCCCCTCTCTCTTCCTTTCCCTGTTGGGCCCCCGGGGGGGTGGGGGGGGGGGGGGGGGGGGGGGGGGGGGGGGGGGGGGGGGG
>JABFEA020000068.1:3746732-3760445 GCA_019775915.2 Cyphomyrus plagiostoma
ACACCCTCACAGACAGACATGACAGTCACCGACATCACAGATACAGACACACCCTCACAGACAGACATGACAGTCACCGACATCACAGATACAGACACACCCTCACAGACAGACATGACAGTCACATGCGCATGATTTATGGTCGATCCGTCTGATTAGGTATGGATCAGTGCAGATTCTGATCTCAAACATCGGACTGGTGCACCTTTATTACTTTCCAACACTGCCACACACACACACACACACACACACAGACACGCTCTGATTAGAATGATTACAATAAGGCCCTAAGCGCTTTGGTCTGCAAGATGACCCTGTTCGCAGTGTTGGTGCTTGAGACCAGATGCAGACTGCTGTACTGATCCAGGTCACCACACAATCGGCTCACTTGGAGAGACTGGCTCTCACTGAGCTTGCCCACCATGACATTTTGATCATTTTCACTCCTGGTCCCTTAATGGCTGCGCCGCCTTGTGGCCTCTCTGCCCGCCCTGCCAGGTGCTGCGCTCCGTGGACCGCTGGTCGGCCGGCACGTGCGAGAGCTCCATTCACAAAGCCTACCTGCACCTGATCGAGACCAGTGAGCACTACATCTACATCGAGGTGAGTGTTCTTTATGTGGAAAGAGCCTTCATTTCAGGGTGAGGTCTCCCAGTCCTCAGAGACCCCCAGACAGTCCACGTTTTTGCTCCCAACATGCCTGTATCAGGGATTCTGTGCTCCTGATTGGCCTGGGGCTCAGAGGGGATGATATGTAGACCATCTGGGGATCCCCCTGGACTGGGTTGACAGACACTGTTCTAGGGTGACCACAGTTTGGGTTTCACTCTCCTGTAACCCCTGAGGGCGCAGGCCGGAAGATTAATGGCGTCTTGATGCGGTATTTATGTTCAGTTTATTTTTGAAGCTTCACTCCTCCCCCCCCGATCTTCCTGTAGAATCAGTTCTTCATCAGTGGTGCGGATGGGAAGAATGTGCACAATGGTATCGGGGACGCCATCGTGAAACGCATCCTGCGAGCCCACAGGTCTGTCTGCCTCGTCACCCACCCACCTGCAGGGGGCGCTCTTCTGTGGCGTCCGCTCTTACCGAGTTTATCAGCACAGCTGGAGCAGCGGGTTCCAGTCTTGAGTCTGAGCTCTTGGCTGTGAGGATATTTTCCCTGGATGTGCCTTCTCTGAGTCGGCCTTCTCTGAGTCGGCCTTCTCTGAGTCGGCCTTCTCTGAGTCGGCCTTCTCTGAGTCGGCCTTCTCTGTCTGTGTCTTACTCTTTGTGATGGTATCCTAGATTACGAACTTTTGTGCCCCCTCCCAGGTCTCTCTGCTTATTCTCTCTCTCTCCCCACCCAGTGAACAGAAAACATACCGGGTCTATGTGCTGGTCCCTCTGCTGCCTGGCTTTGAAGGGGACATCAGTGTTGGTGGTGGCAATGCCATCCAGGCCATCCTGCATTTCACGTACAGGTCAGCGACCCTGTATTAAACACAGAGACTGACAGACAGAGGCAGACTGACACCATCCAGGCCCTAAACACATACCTCCTGCTTGTGTTATTGGTTTACTGCGATCTGTCTGCTGACAGCTTTCTGTGTCTCTGTGGTGTAGGACCATGTGTCGGGGGGAGTTCTCCATCCTGGCCAGATTAAAGGAACATAGTAAGTCACAACTTCAGCTCTGACACCCCCCCAGCTTAATTCCCTCTTTTTGATCGCGTTTTTAACAGGTTGTTACATTTTCCCCTACAAACAGTGCCAGCTGTGTGTGTGTGTGTGTGTGTGTGTGTGTGTGTGTGTGTGTGTGAGAGACATTATTTATCCTACTATTTTGATAAATACCAGAAACACCCCCTCTACCCCCCAGTGTGTTAAGTGACTGAACGCTGCTCCCATCCCAGTGCAGGACCAGTGGAGCCAGTACATTTCACTGTGTGGTCTGCGCACGCACGCCCAACTCTCCGGGTCGCTGATGACCGAGCTCATCTACGTGCACAGCAAGACGCTGATTGCCGATGACCGCCGCTACATCATCGGTGAGCGAGGGCCCCCCCCCCCCCTCCGCGCGCGCCAGGCGATGATACCACAGTATGACACAAGGTCGCCACGATTATTAAATATTACATGACACCGTAACTATGGCGATAACACTCAATAAATAATGCCAGATTTTACAATGTAAACAACCGTGATGAGTGACTAAGTGATGGACACTAGATGACCTGCTCCTTATATTAGTGATGTCAAGGTAGTAGTAGTAGAAATAATAATAATAATAATAATAATAACAATAATAATATGTCTGGCAAAGCTCGTTTAAAATGTGCATAGTTGTCTCAGGCGCATCTCATTACCTTCCACCGTGTGGCACTCATGCCGCGCCCAGCATGGGCTCCAGCCGGTTTGCCAGGCACCTTTACTGTCTCCCCACTGAAGTATGACCCTGTAATTAAGCTGAAACACTGGTCCCGTGTGCCACTTAAAGCTGTGGGGTTAAGCTCACAGACACACTTGGTAAGATTAAGTCAGGGCTCTCCTCCTGTTTATCTCCCACTTCCTGCTCCCTCTCTCCGTACTTCCCCATTTCCTGTGCTCTATTGTCATAATTATGAGCGCCTTCCTGCCCCCCAAGGCTCCGCCAACATCAACGACCGCAGCATGCTGGGAAGCCGGGACAGCGAGGTGGCAGTGCTGGTGGAGGACAAGGGGCGGGTGCCGTCGCGCATGGGGGGGGCCGACTACGAGGCGGGGCCCCTGACTTTGGCCCTGCGCGAGGAGTGCTTCAGGTCAGGGGTCGTGCACATGCGGATAGGAGGAACCTCACTATCTCCAGCATCGCGATATTCATGACCTCCCGTGGTACCTGCCTGCTCGTTTTCCCCAGGGTTCTCCTGGGGGCCGACGCCGACCCCAGCATCGACATCCAGGACCCGATCAGTGAGGATTTCTTCCAGGAGGTGTGGAACAAGACTGCCGCGATGAACGCCAGTATTTATGATAAGGTGAGTTAGAATAACCACAATCATGGACAGTCTGAGGGAGAGACGGACAGAGACAGACAGGTTGAAAGCAGCTGACAGAGAGAGACAAATGGTGAGAAACAGACTGACCAATGGGGAGAAGGGTTGAGTGCATGGCTGACAGACAGAGAGAGAAACAGACAGATGCAGAGAGATGCACCACAATTCAGACACAGTCAAGCTCTCTACCACCTTTGTCTCTACCCCAAGCTCTACTTTGACCTCTATACTTCTCTCCACTACCCCACCTTCAGGTGTTCCGCTGCCTCCCCTCCGACTCCGTCACCAGCCTGCGCGTCCTGCGGGAGCTGAACCCAGCAGAGGGACTGTGCAATACGGACCCCAAAACAGCACGGGAGCTGTTAGGAGCCGTGCGCGGCCTGCTGGTGCACTATCCCCTCCACTTCTTGTGCGAGGAGAACCTGCTTCCACCACTTAGCAGCAAGGAGCGCATCGTGCCCATGGAGGTGTGGACGTAGCAGGGGGGGGCTAATCCAAGGGTCAGCCAGCCACTTACAAGGCATTGGGCTGCAAGGGTTAAAGACCCCACTGATTGTAAAAAGACACTTCATTTCTGTAGTTGCCATGTTTGCACACATTCCTTATCATGGGGGTTGGAACGCCTTCCATTAATTCCCAACCCTCTCAGAGCTTCTGTTTCTAGGAGTTTCTGGGGCAAGACGCCATGCGGTGTTCTGGGTGCAGATAGTGCTCCAGTCCACACGCGCCATTGCAGTTGACCGCGTCACAACCCAGAATGCACTGCACTCCGCACCCTGCTGGTTTGGAGCTAAAACAGGAGCCCTGACACTAATGAGGGCAGTGAAGCCAGGGATGGGCAACATGGCAGTTTTTCTTCTTCCCCTGCAGCTCATCTTCAGCTGAGGTGTAACTGAAAGTGATGGGGGGTGCATTTAACGTGCTCTTACCATCTCTGCGGTGTGGGAGAGGACGTGCACCATCGCTCTCCCTCCATCCTGCTGTGTGAACATCCGTGGTTGTTATGGTGACGGACGTAAAAAGCAGATGGGGCTGCGGGGAAGAGATGAACAAGATAGAGGGAATGGCCGGGGTGACGGACAGGAGGGTCAGCCGTAGGGACAGCGAGAAGAGGATGGGGACGTGAAGGGTTAAAAGGGCAGGAGGGACCAAGGGGACTCTTACGAAGAAGTCGCCATGCTGCCAATGCTGTTACCTTGGCAACCAAGTGAATTATTATGTAACGCTCCTGTTGACGGCTCAGAATCCTCCATTATGTGTGTTTGGGGGGGGGGGTTATGTATGTAATGTTATTGTGAGACAGGGTGACATCACTGTCTCCAAGTGCTAGCGCGCTACCTTATTTGTCGACTTCATTCTCACATGAGGCTACCTACACGTCCTCTGTGAATCCTTACAGCCAGAAATTCGCAGCTCACTTAATTAGGGTCAAGGACCGCGCCCGCGTGTACCAGAACCCCGGTATTAGTTCCTTCGTTCCTCGTTCACGAGTCGATTCCTTGACTACACTACGCTAAACTGCTGGTAACGCCACTGGGGAAAAGCTATCAACTTAAATTTGAGCTAAAGTTCCTGCTGTGGCTATTTGTAACATGAGCTGGGATGCTGTAAGTGGTGCTTATACCACGCCTGGGTAATATAATATAGTAAGGAAACGCTAAGACGCGGTTCAGAAACGTTGAAGAGCACCTCCGTATAAGTATCGAGATACACCCAAATTGACGTGCGGTGGTCCCAGTTCCAAATGCGGAGCAAAGTCGACATATACCTGTGCAATTAATTACAACACTTCATTAAATGTCACGATATTTAACTAATTTTAATAAAGCATTTCATACTTGTAAAAGTTTTATATGACATGAAATATAACTTTTTAATCGTTTTTACTCATGTTTATATTAGGCCCAGTAAAAAAATCATTAGTTTATCATCCCCGCCCGCGTGGCGAATTTAGCCCGCATCGATTTTTAATTTTTTTTAAAAAAGTGTATTTTCCTGTGTAAATTCCACTGCCGTCGTTCACAAATTTTGAATGAAACATTTTTAAAAATATATTTTCTTTTCATATACATTTTGCAGATCAGCCCATATGTTATACATCTGTTGTTGTTCCTTTTGTTTACTGTCGATGTTGAAAACTTATCTTCCGTCATCTTTTTTCTAAGAAATAAAAATAAAATAAAAATTCGCCCTGCCTCATCAATTGTTTCTGATTGAAAGGATGATAAACTTTTACTGGGCCTTATTTGTATGTTACCGATTTAACGTTTCTGCATACTAAATGTTTTTTATACATTTGCTTATTTTACATACAAGGCCTATCGTACAACCAGACATGCTATCAAATTACAGCCTTTTCGTTGCATTTTCACACGTCCTTTGTAAATCGGGCCTTTGTTGCACAAAATTAAAAATGTAAAAATTGATATTTTAATCTGTGTTCTAATGTCTTCTAACGAATAAACTTACATTTCCACTTGTCGCCACTGTGTGTATTTGTCTATTTTTATCATGTCCCTCATTATTTGCTCCTTTCCAAAAAAATCCTCCTTTTGCATTTGCTGTGTTAAATACAGCTTAGATAGCAGCTGACGAGCGCACAATTAAGTTCGCCAAAGGTGGAGACGTTCGGCATGCAGTTTGTCCCTTCAGGATACCCGTAGACATTTTAGGCTCCAGGAAGATCGAATAGAAGGACTGAAAAGATAAATAAAAGTGTGCGGTTTGAGTCTTCAGACAGGGAAGATCATGGTATAACGTTCCCACCTTTCCTCCATATTATCTAGCTAGATGATTGCAAAAGGGATTTTGCCACCGCTCTAAAAATCATAAAGTGCTGCGTTGGTCTTTAGCTCTTTCCTTACTTCTTTTTCGGACATTTTAATGTATACAAATCGGTCTTTTTTTGTTTCCTTCACAGTTGTGTTTCACCCCCCCCCGGACGAAATAGGCTGGGGGCGGTGCGCACAGTGACGCTGTCAACTCGGGGGATTAAAGTTTGTTTTCGCTGGAGGAGCTGGAGAAGAAGGAAGGAGGGGGAGACGCCGAAGAAAAAAAAAAAAAAAAACCTCGATGCGCCACCCCGACAGCTCGGCACCGAGCTGGGAACAGCCGCTCTCCGAGACGGGCTTTTGGGCTTGACCTGGACGGACAGGAGTCGCCTTTCACGGCTTGCGTGGGTCGCCTTCCAGTTTGTCTGCTCGGTCGGACACCGGGGCGAAAGTATGCGGATGTCAGTCGGTGCTGCACGCACGCATGTTTGCCCAGCCCTCGGTGCCGGTGTGGCGCATCCGTGACCGTCGGGGATTGGGAATCTCAGTGGCCGATCCGCCCAGTGATCCGTGCCTGCCGGGCTGGGGTGTGAGCCGGGCGGCGTTTCAGACATGTCCGGCGCTGCGCGTTTCTCCGGCAGCCCCTGACCGGCGCCGCCGTGCGCGTCTGAGCACGGTCGGGGTTGCTGCGCTTCTGCGGACCGTTCGCTGGGCTTTAGTTTCAAAGACAGCTCATCCGATACTTAACTATACTTTAATGAACTATAGTTAACATACAAGTGATTGCGGAGCTCAGCCAAGTGAATCAAATATACTGCATGTCCGAAAAAACGCCACTGGAAACGTTTCAGATTTTATCGGACTAAATTAGATAACGTTAAAGCGAAAACCAGCTCCCGTGAGATTTATATAACAGAACATCACTGCAAAATTGCTCTTGAAGTTTGGACAAAATGTCTGAAAACGCTCCTACGCGCAGCCTGGATGACATAGACCTGGGTGCTTTGCGGGTAAGTGCATAATACGTGATGTACAAAATTTTTACCCATCTTCGGTATCTCGGCTATTAGAGGTGACACTACTGTACTTTTGTTTACCTGGGTGCCTGTAATAACATGATCTTGCAGGTTGTTCATGCAGAGGTCCATCAGTGTTACATTAAACTCCACGTATCAGCCAAAGCGCGGCGTATTTACATTTTTGCCGAAAAGATCGTGTTCCTCGATTAAGACAGTTTACAAGATCGCTTTGATTCGTTTGTTCTATCATTTTGGCTTTGGTGTGACGCGCTTGAGATTTGTTTACATAGCTTTCAGGATGATTACGCGAAATATCTGGGCTGTTTGGGGGGTTGACGAATTTTATATACGCTCAGAAATACGTAATCCAATTTCCAGGCTCATTTGCTAGATTTAGCTGGGTACCGATCAGCAGAACCGGGAGTTTACAGGGTGACAGGCGCTTCGGACCACACGGGGACGGCACATTCCGCAGCCTTTACGAGCCCCGGTGCCTGGATGTTAGCGGGGTCCCACCGGGAAATGCCCGGCCTCCAGCGCGCTTTAAGTGCGCAAACACGCCCAGGCCTCCCTCACCGCATCCATCTCGCCGGAGAGCCGCAGTTCGGCGGCAGCTGGGAACCAGGCTCATGTTCAGCATTATTAAAAACAGGCTGGAGTGGAAGGCTGTGCTGTCATGTGGATGGAGGGACGCGCCAGCAAACGGCGCTCCGCTCCATTTTGAAAGACAAGACAGGTGTCCGCTGAGACTTATCTCCAGTCTGGATTATCCCTTGTCCCCTTTTAGCCTCCTTGATCCAATAACTAATTTTCTTTAGTATTGTAGCTTGATGACTCCCACAAACCTGGTCATTTAATAGGCTTTCATTGACACTAGTTGACTAAAAAATCAGCCGCCAATTTGCATAAGTAAATAGTAAGTCAGTTTTTGTAGTACATTACTTCTACTACTTGATATAAACGGGCGCCAGTGTACTCAAATGAAGGGGTTTTAATAGTCGATACACGGCTTTGTCTTATTAGGATTTGAGTAAGCGCGAGTTTTTTTTCTTGTTAACCGTAGTTATACTTACCATCGCCGCGGCCCTATCTATGAAGCATTTGTACTTCAGTAATGAGTGGGTAACTTTCCTTCTGCTGCAGCATTATTCAACTATAACCACGTGTCATTGCACGCGAGCGAGCAGCGAAAATGTGGCCGAGCATATATAGCAGGTTGGAGGTTTATAACGGCACAGATCTCTGTATAGCTTATGCTGCTATTTTAACACTTAATCCGCTACCTGCGTGTCACCCGCAGGCCGCATGGAAGACGTTTTATATAAAATACCAACAATATGTCCGGTGATAATTTACCCAAGAGCCCGTGAAAGTCACTGAATCGCCCATAACGATTTTATCAGCCTGACAAACCAAACGCGCTACTCATTACAAATGCATACATGCGCATCTTATTAGAATTTTACGTAAATTATGATAAATTGGATTTTTTTCAATAAGGTAAAGTACTCAGTTTTTCAGCTGGCTAGTTGATCGAGATCGTAGGCCTAGCTGAATAGCTTTTACAGTGCCTTAAAAGGATGTTCAGGTAATAATGTTACCAATATAAAGGGTGGAAATAGTGTTCCTTTAACATTACAGTAAGAACGTAATCTACCACTTTTTGAAAAGATCTGTAAGTGCCGTTAAAGTTCTGGGAACGTTCCATGTTCCAGCTGGGTAACCATCCTGCCATTGACTGCATTAAATCGGACGCAGATTTTTTAAATTCCCTGGGTGACACTCACGATTTCTGATTCCCAGGCAATAAATCTTACAGCAAATCTATATTACTTAATTATAAACCTAAAATTAGCTACATCAAAGCATACAATCTAGTATATATGTAAATGCGTGTGTATACTTGTCTCGAATTGAAATTCTTACGCCAACCATCTGACCAAAACTGGCAGCCCTGGATTGATTTATTTCGATATTTCGATCTACTGTTTATTATATATAATCAGATCAGATATTTCCCTTGTGCCCTCGGCTGGTGCGGCGTTTTGCTCAGCGGTCCCGGCTCACCCGGCCCCGGTGGTGTGTATTTGCTGCCCTGGTCCAACCCCTTGCTCTCTGCGGGTCACGCATGTCAAAGACAGATCCGCCACCCAGCAGAATAACCGCGATGAAAACGACGCGCTTCATTAGTGATCCCTCAAGCCCATTAGTCAAGGTCTTATTTGTGGAGCTCAGGATTACATCGGCACGCTGGGTGACTTTCATACGGAAGAATGAGCTGCCAACCTCCATCTATCATCCCACTTTTCATCCATCCTCTTGTCCTGCTCAGGGTCACGGAGATCTCTCAACATGCCTGCATTTGTTGTCAATTTATTGTCCACAAATCCATGTATGGGCATCATCAGAGGTGGGTGGAGAACTGAGTGGGAAACTGTCACCTGGAGATGAGTAATAACTTAAATCCATGTACTAATTTTGAAGTAATGTTTTTGCTAATGATTATGAATAAGCACCATCCAGTATTTTCATTCTTTAAGAGCATTTTATTTTGTGGCGCCTTTGTTTATTATCTTATATTTCATGTTTTCCGAACCATTGTTTTTGTTACTGCAACATCTCAGAAGGTTTTTCGCAACATGACCTGTTAGTGCGGACTGGTTGGTTTCATGACCTGGAGCTTTTTTCTGAAAGTCCTGCTGTTGCCTTCAGAAAAGCTCGTCGCACCTGTTGTTGAGGTTTAGATGCGACTCAACCCCCACCCAACGAGGCCATCCAACAAGCCAATCCGAAGGCGCTTTGCTGATTCGTGGCGAATCCAGATGTGTGTGCTGCCCTCATTGGCTGAGCTCGACGCAGCCATACCCAATGATCTTTGCTTTAGAGGATCTGTTACCGGCTCAGGTTTGGTTTTATAAAAATAAAAAAAAACGATAGCTTCATATTTGTTCAACAGCTAAGAGTCTTATTCTATGAAAAATTATGTTGACATTGACAATGTTTATGATGCGTTGGCCCTGTATACGTTAATGAGACATGAAAACCTCAAGATGTGCTGGTCGGTGTAAATGCCGCTCTTTGGCTGCACCATGTTTGGTAGCTGAGCTTCTGTTTACCCAGACTGACTCCTGCACATCTCACTGGCCTCTTTGTCTTGCCCCACCCTCCCCCTTCCATTCTGGTGTGAAAGCCACGGAATTTCCACATATCTGGACGGCTTTCGGTCAGTAATGGGAGCTTCGCTGTTTTGCGTACCTGTGAACCCGGCCGTTTCGCAAACTCGCTCATGAATCAGAATCGGGCTTTGGGTGGACCAGCTGTTTGGCAGGGAGCTGATGAGTCATCATGGCTACTATGTTCGGTGGGGGCAGAGGGCATCAGTTTCAGAGGTACCTCAGCGGGGGTCTGCCAACCTGACGCCCTTCATCACCTGGTCAATAGGGGGCAATCGGAGGCTTTATTTTTTTTTTTATTTGAGAATGCTGGTCCCTAAGATTTAACTTTCGTTTTATCTCTAGATGTAGACGTCAGCCGATTTCAGCTTATTGCACCAACAGGGATTTCAACACGCCTGCCTCGCTGTAGATAAGGAAGAGAAGTGGCATTGAGGGTTTTTAGCACTGTGTTTGCTAAGTCCATGTGCCGTCCCCAGCTTGGCTGCTAGGTCCCAGATGTAACCGCGAGGCCTTCGCCAGCCTTTATGTCACGATAAAACACTCCGCTTGCCGCACACGGGTGGGGAACCAGAGGTACGTGCAGCCTGGCTGTTCATACCCAGTGGCACCAGTCGGGTTTCTTCTGCCGGCTTAATTTGGGCCGCCTGGGTGCTAATTAAGAGCAGCGTGCTTTTAGAAACGGGGCTTGGAGACCACGGCGGCCAGAGTCGCCGGGGCTGCGGGCCCTTGAAGTGGCATCTGTGCGTGCGAGTGCTTGTGAACGTCGACAGGCCGCTGACCTGCTCTCCAGCCTGGCTTAGGTTGCTGCAGAGCTGAGCCAGGCGTGGGTCCTCTTCAGGCAAACCATTTTTTTTCTTTTTCTTTTTTTTTTTTTTGAAGTCTCCATTTTGAGAGGCGGGCAGGCGGGCGGGCAGGCAGTGAGCTGGGGGAGCGATGATTCACATCGGCTCATTGTCTGATAACCGTTCCGCACGGCGCCCACTGCCTCACGCGCACGGGCATGAGCGCACACACGCGCGCACGCTGGTGTGAGTGCTGAAGAAGGGTATTAATGTGACCCTAGAGGGCCACCGTAGGGTGGAATTTTCACTATGAGGCTTTTAAGAACTTGGCAGCTAGATATCGACACACCTACAAGCTGAAAGGTTCCATTAAATAAATATCTTTATTCTGGCATGTTCTCTGCTGCTACTTCAGTACCTCTTGATGTTGGATGCAAAGTGAAATGCTGTTCAGTCCCTGGGTTTAAAGGGGTCTGCATGTTGTGTGGTGTAATTCTGTGTTTCCCCCTAATTTCGGGGCTTGTTCATGACAGCCAGTGTGTTGATCTCATGAAGGCGTTTCATTTGCTGCTCGTCCGGCTCACTGGGCTGATCCCTCACCGGCCTGCCGGAATGGCAGCCATCTTTCCTGAAGTCCCGGCACGAGGGATTATTTGTTTGTTTCTTCTCGGGGCTGGTCCTCACAGGTTCTGGTTCTCTCAGGTTCTGTCGGGTTCTGGACGTCTCGGTGTAACTTTGACTCCGGTTGGCGTGGGAGAACCCCCGGGATTCAGGGCTGGAGGAGTGGCTCCGCAGTCACACCTTTCCGTCTGCTACTGGCTCTGGCTTTTCCCACTTTCACCCAGTCTCTGGCACCTCCTCACTCTGGAGGCTTTATGCCCCATAACCCCTACAGAGGCCAAGGGCACAGTCTCCTTAATAACATTCACTGGACGTGCATCTTATTTGAGGAGCCTACCATTTTTTGTTGTATATAGTCTGGAATCTCACTGCACTTCCCTGTACATCCATTTTTTGTTGTATATAGTCGGAAATCTCACTGCAGTTCCCTGTACATCCATTTTTTGTTGTATAGAGGCGGGAATCTGACTGACTGCAGTTCCCTGTACATCCATTTTTTGTTGTGTGTATATAGTCGGGAATCTCACTGTAGTTCCCTGTACATCCATGTTTTGTAACTGCACCTGTTGCAAGCTTGGGAGGTGGAGTTGGTCAGAGTTTGCTAACCTGGTCCTCGCCCCAGCTGAGGAGTGCAAATGACGGTTCCCAAGGAGTAGGCTGAGGAACGCCGCGTCACATGTACTGGCGTCAGTTCCCACTGTCGCCTCCGGGTGGCGGCGCTATCTACTTCGTTAGTAGTTTCCTCATGACGACTGGCACATTGCTAGAGAGAGTGTGTGAAATGTTACTCTTGCGTGTCGTTGCTTTAATGTTGCCCAATGTGTTTGGGGTTTGTCTGCATGCATGTCTTATGGGGTTAGAAGGAAAAGTAACTAGTGAAATCCCCCCCCCCACCCCCCCATCTTTAATATTTAGACAGTTGGGCATGCATTCAGCAATCAAAACAAAACGTATGAATAAAAGTAGAAATCTGGTTTGCAGAATGATCATTTTTAAATACGTTTGAAATTGTAAATCATGTCCGTCCGTCCGTCCCCCCCCCAGAAAGGCGATCTTGATCTGCTTCTCTAATCTCATCTGATGCTGGTCTAGCGTAGCTCCTCGTGGCCGCAGCCCCTGCCAATGCGATGTAATCAATGTAAGTGCTGGAGTTTCTTTTTTCTTTTTTTTTTCTTTTTTTTTTTTTTGTTCTGTGGATGTTGCCATATTTAATTTTGGCCCCTTATCAATCCTGCGATCTCTCTCTCGCTCTGTCAAAATGATGGATTGCGTTTGGATTCCACACTAACCGGGACTCCCAAAATTTGGTAAATGATATGTGCGAAGTATCTGGTTCAGCTAAATATATAAATTGCCCCCCCAGAATGGCTAGACACACACACACACACACACACACACACACACACACACGCGCCCAGTCATTGTGTGTGACAGTCTCCCAGTGTCCGTCAGTATCATACATGGATTTACTAAACAAACCTATGAGAGGTTCCCTAAATGGATCCCTGAAACCGCTTCTTCTTAGGCTTTTGACATAAACTTCATGAACCACTTTGTCTCACCTGGTTCTACGTTCTTCAGCGTCTGCCAGCCGACCGCAACGGGAACGCGTCGCCCCGTCATCCTAACCACGTTCCTTTCTGTCCGGCAGGATCCGGCCGGTATCTTCGAGCTGGTGGAAGTGGTGGGCAACGGGACCTATGGCCAGGTGTACAAGGTGAGGTGGGGGGGGGTGATGGGTGGGCCTGTAGGAACATCAGTCATTTTCCACCCTGGTTTCATTCAGGTCTGTGCTGTTAAATCGGTGGGGGTGATGGATCACTTTGGGTGCAATCTAGGTTCAGTTTTTTGATCATGGGACTCAACTTAAAAAGTCACTTTGGGGGAACCGCTGCTCCTCCTCTAGATGTTTAAAATCTTAATAAATAGCTTTTATAGTAGAGTCAGAATATTGTAGTGCAATGGGTTTATTTAATATTCAGCGTAGTGACTGTTTGTGGCCAGCAGGGGGCCGTGGGCTTGGTCTGTGTTATGGCGGCCATTTTTAAAAGTGGGTGACCTACACAGTCAGCATCCCAGAGTGGAAGCTGTTACTGGAGATGGTGGTTGGTTGCCGGCAGGGTCGGCATGTGAAGACCGGCCAGCTGGCCGCCATCAAGGTGATGGATGTGACGGAGGAGGAGGAGGAGGAGATCAAGGGGGAGATCAACATGCTGAAGAAGTACAGTCATCACCGCAACATCGCCACCTACTACGGCGCCTTCGTCAAGAAGAGCCCCCCCGGCCATGACGATCAGCTCTGGGTGTGTGTGAGGGCCGGCCCCCGTCCCT
>JABFEA020000068.1:3781940-3792010 GCA_019775915.2 Cyphomyrus plagiostoma
ACCCAGGCGGAGACCGGAACCCGGGTCCCAGAGGTGTGAGGCAACAGTGCTAACCACTGCACCACCATGCCGCCCCCGTTGTCTTTTTTCGTAATTGTTTATTCTTCATGGGACTAAAGAACGCTTTACCTTTATTTTCACGGACGCAAGCCACATGTGAACATGGAGGACCGTACAGAGCTTTCGCTACCTGGCTTATGGTGTTTTGCTTACTTGTGTGCAGCTATATCATGTTTTCTGTACATTATATGCTGTTTACAACTGTCGTGGAGCCGAAAATGAAACTGTACCTTATTACATCTCTGCACTCTTTATTTACTGCCTGTTTGCACACCCTGTTACTGTGACGGTAAGTGTTACTTTATGTTACTGTATATTGCACCGGGGCGATGGAGAAATGTTGTTTCGTCACTCTCTGTACATGTATGAAGCTGCTGATGACAATAAGGCAACCTTGAAAGTCAAAATATATAATTAAAAAAAACATATATACCACTTCTAGAATTATTAAAAATTTTGGCTGGACAGAAACCACGCGAATGCACGTTGTGGTTGAGCTACAGTAAATACACAGTGCACCACTTCTAAAAATATATGATTAAAAAAAAAAAAAACTTGTTAAATGTGCAGAAGAATAATGTATATATTTCTGGCATTTATGACCACTCATAACTATGTCATTTGCCTTTTAACCTCTGCATTCACACTGCTCTGTGTTTCTTCAACACTAGTGATAACAGTACTGCAGACACGGATCTTTTCTTTCAGAAACTCCCGTAAAAAAAAAAAAAAAAAAAAAAAAAAAAAAAAAAAATGTTGACGTACAGTATTTGAGATATTCTGTACTTCCGACAGACTTTAAAGAAACACTTACCACAAACTTACAATGCAAGCGCCATCACTCACACGCTATACAGATTCCGCTCTCTGTTAAAAGCCACTTGCGTTTCTCAGATCGAGTTCTGTGATCCAAATGTTTAAGCATAAACCAGTGTTACCCGGAACCATCCACCACGTAATCCCTAATCTGATGTAATCTAGGCAGAAATACCATCCACACAAAATCAGCAATGCAGAAGCCCTTGATAAGAGGGAATGAGATTAGGATTAGCACGGACAGCAGAAAGTCAGCCCAGTACGGGGATGCCGCGCGCGCATGCTGGCTGTTATTAAAAAAGAACAAACAAATTAGCCTAATCCTAACACCGAAATACCTTTATTTTGCCAATTAACCACAAAAGCGTCTCTGATGACAAGAGTATCCGACATAATTTTAGTCATCTTCTACTACCTTTCTAAAGCCTAGTCGATACTGCATGTGCACAGTTGATAAGCAAAAAGACTGCTAGACCCAGGATCCGGTCACTTGGCATAATAACCCACAGGGGTCAGTACTGAGAATTTGAATTTGGCAAGACTAACAGACACCAGTCCAGACCAAACAAGCCGAGCAGGAGTGCTGCAGCCTTGGGCTGATCTGCATTAAGAGGCCCGGCTCAGGGTTCACCTTCCTCACACAAGTCACAGAGTCTGCTCTGCAGAGTTTTGCATAGCAAACACCAACAGAAAACCCCACTACTTCCTAACGACCCTTTTATTTACTTGTTACGGTGAGTGTGGGACGAGGGGCACCAGTAATTCATTCCAGTAGTAATTCAAACGAGGAGCGGTTTGGTTTGCATGCGAGGCCCATTGTGCCAGCTGACCTCCCCCCCATCATTTCCATTCTGTCTCAGGTAGGGTGTACATAAATATATACATCAAAATGGGGCCAGCACTGCCTTTTCAGGGGCCCTAGGCAAAGAGAAGCGACTGCCTATTCTGCCTACAGCCGCAGTCAGCCCTACAGATGTCCGTCTACTCCTAAACTAACACATAATATTGCAACTAAATTAGCAATTCATTGGGAGTCACAGGTGTTGTGCTTTTTTTTAAGTCCTCATAAGCATCACCCCCCTCCTACTGCAGGAAGCAATTATCTGGATCCCCGTTCCCCCGGGGGAAGCTCCAAGCAGACAGATCACAGGACCTTAATGGAGGGCGACAGGGGGAAATTAGCGCAACTCTGTCTCATAGTGCAGCTGCTCAATTAGGCAGAGGGTAAAAAAAACACAATACCACAGCACCTTCTGGGATCACAAAGTGCTTCTGATGCCTGTTACTTCGTATTAGTAACATAGAAACATAAACTGATAGAGTCAAAGTAGAGACAGACCTCTGGATATAGGGTAGCTGTTTGAGGAACGTTACCAGTGAGAAACAATGCAAGGAAACGACATTTAGGAGAAAATGTGACCATCTGCCTTAAGGGCATGTAATCACGCAATCACATATTAAATGTCTTTCGGGGGGAAAAAACTCAGCACTGTACAAAGCGCTTTCAATCGTCAGATCAATCATGCTTTATAACGGGACTCAATTGGCACTGTATGTCCCCGAAATGATCACAAAACCGAAGCATCGATGTTGACCCTGAATCATCTAATAACCAGCAGAGGCCGATGGCTGCATCCTAGCAGGAATCCACTGCGAAGGCCTGTAGTTTAATACAACAACCTTTAAACATTTCCCCGTGATTTATACCACCGCCCAAATACGTGTGGGCGTTTTTCATAATAAACAGTATTTGTGGGTTTTACCACACTAACCAGCTATATTTGCAGAGCCGATGTGTGCAGAAAATACCAGGTTTTAGCAAAACGGTACAGGACGATGAATGCACGGTGCTCTTGCCGATGCGTTTTGCGGACTGACCGTGCTGACATCAGGACAGCCTCCCGCAGTCTATATTTAGCCAGAGAAGTGATCGGTGACGAATAGCACGACCCCCCCCCCACCCCCGCTACTGTAACACACCCGCACCTAAACCGATAAAACACGGCGGCTCTTCCTTCCTGCACATCTGCAGCTGGCCTCCATAGCTTCGTAAACAGGATTTAACCTCTCCTACGCGCCTATTTAGTATATAATTTCCTGTGCAACCCACAAAGCAATGTAACCCACACTGATGAGTTTTTTTTTTTTTTTTTTTTAACTGGTGAGTAGTCCCTACTCGCGAATAAACCGACTTACTGATTCGTTGCCATTAGCGGTACGATCAGCATTCAGCCCGTGACAGTAGTTTATCCACGCAACGGCCCTTACAGTCGAATAGTGACATGGCTGACACTGAGATTAAAAATCGGTCTTGTACCCTAAATTTTGCCAACCGGGGGTGCCCAGTGACAACGTTTGCCGACCCACATACCCATTGGCCCACCGATAAAACGCACTGTATGCCAAGCCAGCCCTGCATACCGGGCCAATCGCGAACCCCAAATTCCGACATATCGACACGCGGATCCAGGAACACCCATCAAAGCGTAGTTGTGAAACGTGACTTCAATCTTTTCATTATACCAACACGTATCCATTTAACATGGCGTGTAGCCGCACAATAAGATCATTTGAGAGGCCTGAGGCTTGGGCTGCAAAGCCGTCTCCACGAATTGTAACCCATGCCGGTAATCCAAGCCGTCTATCCGGGACCACAAGTTGCATGCACAATTTTCCCATTTCCGCTTCTTTTCCAAAGAGCAACAGCACATCAACAATACAGCACCCACCCTAAGCTGCACGCTCCTATTTTCTGCAGCGTGACATCAATTATAAAACACTGACAAGTACAGAATCCGGTGCATCCGTATAACCCGTCAGCATATGGATGCAACGTATTACTATGTGTCTAAGTATTTCCCCCGGCGTGATAGTGTTCCCATTGTTGTCACAAATTGATTTGCAATAATTTATAAACAAATATGATGTGGCGCTCTGCAGTACTTTACGGTGCATAAGACGACAGACTGTTTGGTAAGATCATGCCACAAACCACTACATTTCTGTGCAGTGTGGGAAATGTCACGTTATTGAATTTGCACAAATGTATAGGCTACATTTTCACCGCCCTGAGACCGTGTGGTCTATTCTAAGGCTCCATATTTACGTCGTCCTCCAGTAATATTTAGGCGAAAGCTTCATAAACGGCCCTAGGGGGAAGAGACAAGCCTTAAGTGTCTGTAGATTTTTGTCATTTAGGGAAAAAACTAACCTTTTTCTCGGTCTTCACAAAAGCAAATGCAGACAGACTTCTGAGCAGTTTGCTTTCACTTTCTTATCCTGGTTATTGAGTTATCAGGTAAAAAAAAACAGCGCAAATTTAAAAATGCATTGCTGCAAAATATTTTTTTCACAGGGCCTCTTCAACATACGAGTTTTCCACTGTTCTCGTTTCTTTTGTAATCCCGATTTTTTCTCCCAGGATTTCTTTCTTTCTTTCTTTTAATTCCGACTGAGTCTGGGGGTTGAAAAGACAGTTCTTTGGGAACGTTGCATGTGAACATGCGGAGATGCCCAACGTATTAGTTCAACCGCAGAAAACTATCCTAAAACAAGCCCTTAAAGCTTAAAATGATCGGTGGATTGGTCTTCTGTTTGTTTTAAACAATCCCTCTGTTCCTTCCCTCTCCTTTGGACAGTCGCTTCTTCTTCCCCCTCTTCCCTACCCCCGCTTCGCTATGTCCGTCTCCACCTCGTCCGAAATCCAATTATTTTGTAAAAAACTAAAAATGGTCCGCACTCTGGTTGCAAAGCGATGACTGCAAAAGCGGAAAGTACAATCACACAGGTCTTGGCAGAGGTACATAAGACCCGTCCATTGGTGCAACAACAGCAGAAAAAAAGCACAAGAATTTAGTTATGAATACATCCTCATACGCTGTAATATATCAGAAAACACACATAGTCACAAGTCCTAAGCGATCACCATTATAATACGCCGAGTTTAAACGCAGATCCTCATACGCACAATTCAACCACACCCATTAAGTGAGACTGTACCATTGTTTATCAGTCCTCCAGTGGTCATAGCATTCAGGAGGGGGTTTGATAAATAATCAGTACAAATTGGTTCGAGGATAATTCAGGACATGTTTAAAAAAATATGTTACATTAAAGATCTAACATAAATACAAAATATAATTTCAATTTCTTAAATAAAACATGGGGTGTAGTCCAAATATGTGCTCGATATTTTTTCGCACCCTGCTCAACTGGAAAGTGAGCCCGTCTCGTTCGTCACGTGACTGTCACAGACTTTCAGATGAAATATATGACTGTTCAGGTGTTATCTGATTTCTGCAATATTTATACGCTTAGTAACAAAAAGTAGGTTTTATTTATGCAGTTTTCTTTTACTTATTGCACCGTGGTAAATAGTTGGTAATATCCACCCATTCTCCAACCAAACGATATATTTAAATGATCGAATATCTGTGTTGCTTGACCCACGATTGTGGATTTGCCACAAATACCGCCCTCCATACCCCCTAAATATATTTTTGAAGCCAAGACATTATACATCAGCGTAGCAATCTATTTGCAATTCCTACTTTATTTATATTCATAACGGTATCTTAGAGGAGAAAAACCGCGGAACCTAATAATCAAACGTCACGTCACATGGTTAAAACATATATGCTTCGATTCATGAAAAAACTCAGTCAATTAGATCCTTGCACATTTCTCATATGGGACAGTTATGTGGTCGTTTTTTATTCCTTTACAGCAACAGTATCTATTGAAAACATCTACTTAAGGTTTAGCTTTGGGTTCAAGGAGATGCGCTTGTGCTTTAAAAAAATGAAGGTTGCTATTGTTCCCTGGACAATCACAGCCACTTAGACTTCGGTTTCAATTATAGTATTTTGCTTAACTGATGGGTTAACGATGCTCTGAAAAGATTCAAATAACGACTCATTTGGGCAACTGCACCATAAACAAGTATTGTAAAACTGTGGAACACTGTTCAAACTACAGTTATGAGGGTCAATCAGTTCGTAAATACGATCAACATATTATATAAATTAATCCTGGAATATCCGATATATATTTCAATGCACCATTTGATACTTCAACAGTCAAAATAAATTTCATAGTTTTTGTTAACTGTAACCTAATACAACATTATCAGAATATAACGTTCTACTGGAAAGATACAGAGGGAAAAATTAACCCACCATTTCAAGCCCTCTAGGGCTAGGCAATCTGGCCTGAAAACGCAACAGGAAATGATGTCATTGGATAGATAACACAGATGTTGCCTGCACGTATGCACACGGTACCCTAATATCTCACGCGCAACCCAAAGGGATGAAAGTGATCAGACCAAATGTGCAAGCATTGCCTATCTTCCCTACTTGATGAACGAGAAATAGTGCATCCCACTTTATGCATTGTTGGTTGGACAATGGATATGAATTCTGACTGACACAGAACAATGTGTACCTAATCTCAGGTTCCAGCACAAGGTCAAAATAAGTGCCACGTTCCAAATCAGAATGTGGGTACTTGTGCTGGAAAACCAACTTACATTCTACACCCCTGTAAAAAGTACAGTGATGGTATGTGCCACCTGGCCACTTCTTCAGAAACCCTCATTAGGGAGTGTAGTAACGGAGAATAGGTTGCCTAGCAACAGCCACTGCGACGATTCTAGCCTGTGCTGGCAAAGAGAGCACTCACGCTCTGGGTCTTAAGTTATGCAAAAATCAACTGTGTACAGGGTGGGGGTTGGTCATACTTGCAAACACAGATACAAATCACGATTAAACAGATGTAAACTCACGCTGAAAACAACTGCATCACCTTGAACCGCCCAAACTTAAGTGTAACAATGTTTCACTACAGTTCACGTCCCTGTGGCTCTATGAATGCATATGACAGGTTATGTTACAATACATCGTAAATTACATCTAACACACAAAGAAACGGATCCACGTTACCGCTTCCTAGGCCTAATAGACAATCATACCTACCTATAATCTCAACGTTATGTAATCCATTTTAAGAACCGCATGACGAAACGCCGACCCCCCCGTCGCTTTACCTTTTATTTGCCTTCCTTTCTCTTTCACTCCCTCTCAGTCGCTCTTGCTCCAGTCTCCCCTCCAGAACAGCGTTATGGTTAGTCAGCAGTGCACACCCTTTCCGTATTGAAACGCGCAGCATGAAGGACAATAATTAAAACGTGGGAAGCGGAGACAGAATATTCGGCAGTACGAAGTGATTGTCCAGCTTTGGGGCATCTAAACGGTTAATGTTCCACCACATAACTTGCTTCATATAAGCCCCACCCCTTTTACGCTCATCAGTAGTTATTTTTTAATTACTGGACTTTACTGTATGATGTTGGATCGTAAAAAGGTACGCGTGCGCTTTCAGCAGATAATACCGCAGATAGAGGTTTCTTTTCTCTTCGAAAGCCACGTGCGCCGTTGGTCTAAGCCAATCAGAGGCGAGTGCGCGTTAACAGAAGATAATCAACGCACTCTCCATTTGCCCGTGTAAAGACATGAGCTGCTTACAAGGAAAGCTTTCGCGGGAACATTTCACAAACCCAAAATAATCCAGCATTAACGTTTCACTGAACAGGAACAAGTGTTATGGGTCGGTTCGCAGCTGTACATTTATTTGGCCTCGTTTTCTTAAAACCCATGACTTCCGCCGAGAATTATACATAAAGCTGGGCGCATTCTGCTACCTAGCAGTGTCTAGAGTATATAAATAAGTCGTAATACGATGAATCAGAAGTACCTACACAACGTCATGTCACGTTGTTGACATGAATCCTAATCATTTTCCATTGGCTGCAAATTGGGCCACGTTGACTAGAAATTAACTTGGCGAGGTGATGCTTAGGATGAATAGATTTATCCTCTTCTCCACAAGGGTGGGAGCATCACTTTTGAAGTATCACTCATAAATGGTCAATGATACATAGCCATAAGATTCAATAAGAAAGGTTTAGTTTTGGTGAGGTACTGCATCACTCATCTTAAACTTCCAAGAAGCACTCACACTTGTAGCATGCAAAATAAGTGTAGAAGTGAAGTCAATGGACACAAGTTACGCCACCATTCAGTGTTTATTTCCATTAGGCAAGTTGAACCAGCAGCAGCTGTGCTTAAGCACTGATTTTACCAAGAGAAACCTTTATTTCATAAAGGTTACATAGTCCTGGAAAGGATCAAAGAAACCATGGACAGTTTAGGGGATCTCATTCCCAGATAAAGTCTTAACCAGTCAAATATTCACATTATGCCACACAAGATCAAATCATGCAAACATACAAGGAACAGCAATCTTCAGATTACACCAGATGAATTATGGGTAAGATGTCACCACAGTAACCCCTGAAGGACCAAGAACCCCAATTGAAATAACAGGTCTTGAAAGAGCAACTTCAAAAATGGCACCAAGCACAAGCACCACAGTAAAAGCAAACCAGGGATTAGCAGTAGATGCTCATGACTGCAAAACAAGGCAAGGTCCAGAATTACAGGGAAGGTCACTGCAGAGGATCCAGGGCTTTCAGAGGGGCTGGTATCCATCCAGTCTCCTCCTCCTCCAGAGGATACAGACTGCTGTGACAATCACCACGATAACAAGTGAAAGGATGCCTACCACCAGAGCAATTTGGTGGTCCCTGTCTCCAGGACAGAGGTCCTCTGTATTGGGAGGGAATCGATAAAGGGTCAGAAACTCTGCTTTTCATTCAAAGCAAAGACTTGTCTAAAGTAAGAGCATATGCTTGGATTTGCTAGGAATAAAAGACCTTCAGGAAAGCTACTGCAGACTGGAAGCATGCAAATATGGGTTAACATCAATTCCTAGAGACTAGTGAGGAACACTATTCAAGTGACCCAAACTATGCCAGCACATTTACTGAAGCACTGAGTTTACCCCATCGGTGAAGTTTACTAGAATTCAGGTTTGAGTAATGGGCAGGATCTTCATACCAGGGCCAAATTCATTGCCGTCAAATTCCAAGGCCTGCATCTTTATTTGGCTCACATCCAGATGAATCCCAGGTCCCATCGACACAGACTGGCTGCTGCAGGCGTAGGAATGGTGTACTGCCGCACTGAACATCTGCAGTGACTCATTCTTTGCTCTGTAGGTTCCCTGTTCAGGATCTAACAGTGTTGCGTTAGTCTTATTGGCCAATAGTGTCGATCCATGCTGTACATGTTAAGATTCAGCTTGCACCACACACCTTGAAGGTCCAGAAATTCTAACAATTCAAGCAGCTTCAGAGTGCAGCTGCACACAAGTAATCAGGCAGACAAGTCATCATAATACACGGCCTAAGAAGTTACCTGCATTGATGAAAGGGTAAGTGAGCTCAAAGGCAACAGTGCTGATGTAGACTAAGCCAAGGGTCACATTCTAGAGAGAACCAGGGCACAGACAGAATGTAAATGCTTGTTAGACACTTTTCAATTAGAGCTGCAGTGACTTCAGTCACTAAACATTGTATTGAACATTAGTTCTGAACACAAGCCAAGCTTACTTTCTGGAAACGAAAGAACACCACTCCTTCCTCAAACTTGAGGTGCACCGTTGCTGTGGAGTTGCTGCAGCCTCCTGTAGCAACAGTCTCACCAGGCTGGATGATGAAGGTACCATTAGACTGAAAAGGAGACACCAAGCCAGTTAGACCGCCAAGAAAACTACAACCACAAGGTCAAAATTTAGCCTATGCCCAGGGCCACCAAAATGAAAATGCAGTCGATTTAACTCAGACAACAATAAAAATGTTGAGTACGATGAAGCTTGGAACCCTTAAGCTTCAAACAAGAATTTAGGCAGCACAGAGGTCTCTTGCATACCTTGTTCCTATAGACTGTACTGTAGGCAATTTGTATTCTTAGGGCCATCTGAGCCTTGACACACAAGCCACCCCCTCCTCTTGCAATGGTGTAGTTGCCCATTAAGTTGTTGGTTGGTGTAGGTTCTGCAGCTGGGGTAGAAGCGGTTATGACTGTGGTGGAAGGCATTGTGTCAGGCTCCTCCGTTGGGAAAGGCTGCTCCTCTGCTGTCGGGAAAGGCTCTGTAGTTTCTGTGATGGGGGGCTCTGTTGTGAAGGGCTCCTCGGTCACCGGCTCCTCCAGCGGAAAGGGCTCCTCGGTCACCGGCTCCTCCAGCGGAAAGGGCTCCTCGGTCACCGGCTCCTCCAGCGGAAAGGGCTCCTC